>CAJUYH010000181.1:0-82051 GCA_910591685.1 Galerucella tenella | reverse complement strand
AGCTATAAAATATTCAACAATGTAAATACCAACATAATATCGGTCATATCACAAGATCGTAGCACTTCTGTACCTTGTTCTTTCCGCAGCACTTTTCGCCACCAGTGATACGAGGATTAGAATCACTTCCATGGCTGCCGTTGGGCATGTTCTCATTGCTTCTTCAATGCAGGCTAGTCTTTTAATTTTGGAGAGGCTTTCTCTTGTCTTCAAATGGCTAGTTCTACTACTGCTCGCCATAGCTACATGAGTGAAAATTAGTCTCACCATGGCAGTGTACATGCAGCTCATTATTTTTGGGTTACAGCCCCAATTTCTTCATGTTAAATTTCTGCACACCATTAGAGCCATTTCTGATTTGTAAGTATATAGTCTCCTTTAAGTGTTTGTTCTACAGGAGTTCACTGTCTAGAGTCAAATCTACTTGACTTTTTGTCTCCATTCAACCTCGGTTTCATCGTCAAGTTTAATGGTTTTGAGGCTGAGTTTTCTTCTTCCAGTGAAGGCTGTTAAGATGAATTTGGTGGGATTGATGTTAAGTCCCACTTGCATGTACCAGCTATTTAAATATTTCAGACCCTTTTGTACGATGTCACAAAGGGTGTTTTCGATTTTCCTTGGCAGGATATCCCGAGGTCAGTCAAACCAGACAGGAGTTCGTAAACCGTAAACATAAATGGAGATGCTCCTCTTCCCTGTGAACATTCTCTGGTTGTAGAGATGGGGAAAATGCTTTTGCTCGTTCTCGTATCTGCTACTCTAGTGGTGAACAGCTCCGGCATCCATTTGGATGTTGTACTGTCGACACCTCTTCTATATAACGTTTTTTTGACAGCCTAATGAGGAGTATTGCTGAAAGCTCCTTTTATAACTGAAAATGCGCTAGCTAGGGTTTCTTGTTTGTCTATAGAGCACCTCGAATATCCTCTGTAGATCTGCAACGAGAGGAGAGTTATTTATAGACAAATAAACTGATTTGTTTGACCCTCCTTTGTTTAAAACTAACATTGCTTATTTATTATTAAGAAGCCATAACGTGAAAATATTGGGAAATTTTGATATAAAAAAATTATTGATTAGAGTGTAATTTCTTGAATGTAAAAAAATGTGTTCTCCTTTATGCACACCTTGATACAATTGTTCTTCAGAAACTATAAAAGTCTACGGAGCACAATATAACAATTTTGTTATAAAATATAACAATGCTATTTGGGTAAAAATTGTTTTCATTGCCCAGGAAAAAACCTAACATCTTCAATAATATTCCATCACTTTAAAACAACAAATTGAATATTCATAGTAAATCATTTGAAAGTTATGACAGAAATTTAAATTTTTTAAATAAGCCCATAGATTATTAGCCCCAAATAAGATCTACTTTATACCGAAAAATTAAGTATTTCAGTATAATTGTACATTCATTGTTACGAGAAAAAAACTTATTTCTTCACCCGTAAGAAATCACATTAGCCTACAAATTATGTGGCAATTGAAACAAAGAATTCTAACCCCACTCTTCCCTATTATTCAGTAACGGTCACCACCTGTATACGTTTGGCGTCAGTCTGCATGTGAAATTAGATCACTTTTTGCAATTCTACTAATTATTTTGTTTCTGTGAAGTATGTGGTTGGAGTGCTCTGGACAAAAATAAGTTTAATAATAGAATGCATGAATTGTTAAACTAATGGCGAATACAAGAATTGTGAGATATCTTGAAGGTGAGGAAATAAATGACAATTAATTTCAAGTAGGTAGAAGTAGCAAGCAAGCGAAATGTACCTCAAACATACACATTTCTCAATTAAACCTGTCAGATCTACTCCAAGAACTCCAAAAAACTACTATGGGGAAAGCATTAATGAGCACACTTGAGGATAGACAAGGCTAACTTGTGGATACCATTGTTGGTTATGCTTTAGATCATGTAGGTATGTTTAATTTTTAAAATGTAATGTTTCCATTTTATAAATGTATGGTATTTATTTTAGAAATGTATAGTTTTCTTCTCAATAGATCATAATATTCAGCAGCAAGTTTTTTATTCCTATCCTGCTTTCCTACTAAATAGTTTTATGCATAAATAGAGACCATTAATTTTTATTAGATTTAAACATGTTTGTCATAAAAATACTGTAATTCTAATCCGTGTTAAGACTACAACGACCAATTCGATCGACTAGTCCACACATACAAAACGGAAGTCAACTTTGTTGTTCGACATAGTCTGGAAACGGCTTAGACGAATATTTGTGAAAAATATATTTTCCTAAGTAACCTAATTATTTAGAGAACCGTGTGGAAGTTACCCATACTGCTCAATACACTTTTAATATATTTCTAAATATTTAGAAACATTCCAAAAGCTCAGTGTATTGAATAGTGTATGTAGGTAACTTCCATAAACAAAAAACAATACCATAAATAATTAGGTTTTTCAGGGAAATATATTTTTTCACTATAAGGCAATATAATGTTTATGGGAATTATGGCTCGGTTATGTTGAATTTCAGTAAAAATTAATATTTTACTTGAAGAAGGAACATTTGTTTCTAACGAAAAAATATGATTCGCTGGGAAGATACATTTTTTATGAATTAAAAACATATCGTTAACCCAGACAATATACTTGTTCATGATAAAGAAATGTCATTTTGCCATAAAGTAATTTTTTTATAATAAAACAATATAGTTAGCTTTCAAAAATATGTATTTGTTATTGGAAAACTACTTTATTTAATTTAAATGCTTTCAAAGATTAATATAACTATTTTGTCATTATACCTCAATAAATGTTGTTTGAGACAAATATGATACATTCTTACAAGAATGAATAATGTAATTTTCGATAGATAACTCATTTTATTGATGACAATGAATATGTTTTTATTCATCAACAATATTACTTACCGAGTTTGAAACAAATGCTTTCTCAACGACAAATTAAATATTAGTTGGGCCATATGGAAATAGTTATTTGTATACTAAGGCCGCAAAATGCTTTTTCGCGTTCCGAGAGAGAGATTATCGCCGAGGCCGCTCCGGCCGAGGCAAGATAATCTCGAGGTCGCGAAAACATTTCGCGGCCATAGTATACACAATATTTTTCGTGCAACCGTGAAAATTACATAATTTCAATAAACATTATGTCTCTTTAGAGAAGACAGTTAGTTTTTGGTTCGAAATACATTGTTATTGTCATATTTCAGAAATGTCAAATGCTGTAGTGGCGTTCAGTTTGCCGGCAGTCACTATGGGAACGGCCGTAAAAATTTTTGTCGGCCGTCACTCTGGGTTACGGCCGCAAAATATCATTCTCTGGGTAACGGCCGCAAAATATGATTTTGCGGCCTCTGTTGCGGCTGCAAAATGCTTGTTTTGCGTCCGGTTGCACGAAAATCATATTTATTTGACATAATAAGATTTTGATTGTCACAAATAAATCTTTTTCTCGATCTGCCTGCCTGGAAAGCATGCTGATGCGGGTGGAGAGGAAGTCTCTCTGTATAGTTACCGAATTCTTTAAAAAATATGGGACTGCAGATGATATCCATATTTATTCTTATGGTTTTCTATTCTTGTCCCACTGGCCACTGTTTCAAAGTAAATAAAATTATAAAATTACTCTCGAAACTTTGTTCCCAGGTATGTGATGTTAAGGAAACTGAGTCAGACCAATAAAGAATTTATCGCGGTTTTTATAACTAATAACAATAAATACATTTATCCTGCTATTTCTGGATATAAAATGGATCGTAAAAGCTACTCTCGCTATCCGCTCATAGTTTATTGTAATTCAATAGTAGATATATACCGTATGTAGTTTACGAGAGCTGAAATTTTGTTACCTTAAAAAGTATCTAAAAGTAGGACTAACAGAGGATCTGAAAACTGAAATATATCTGTATCAGAATAACAAGTCCTACGATATTAACGGTAGAAAGGTCGCAGCGTATAACATGAAAAGACCAGATAATTTTAGAGCTAGAAAATGAATAATTAAGAGAGGAGCTGGATGTGAAAGAAAGAGTGTGAGACCAAAAAGGAGCAGATGGAGGCATTACAAAAAAGCCAAGAGCTGTTTTACATAAGAAGATGGGAAAAGGTGGCAAAAATAATATACATCTCCATGGTAAATGTTCTCAGAGAATGCAAAAAATGAAAAAAACTCAAATTTGAAGTTTTTTTTAATCACTGTACAATATCATCGAAAAAATGTGATTACTGCAATTTTGTCGAGTTAAAAAGTTTATCCACCAAATTCGAATTACATTCATGTCATAGAAAATCTCATAAAATGTGAATATACATGTAAATGGTACTATTGAATTTAGATAGTTTACTTTGAATACATTATAATAATTTTAAAAACGTTAATCTTGACATTTATAAATACACTATCTTGAATTCTAATCACCTATCCGTTAATTTTTGTTTCTTTGATGGCATTTCTTCATCGTTAGACTCAACAAACCTTTCCAACTCTAGTTGATCTTCGAAATCTTTAAGACCAACACCTTTTTCGTCTCCAATGTTATTTCCAATCTGCATTGGTTCTTCATCCACAATTTCATCTGAATCATTTACTTCTTCGTTGGTTTTTTCTTCCATATTGGAGCAATTTTCAGAACCATGACAATTTTTACATATATTTGTGAATTTTAAACCATGTTTTCGGCAGCCACATTCCAAACTGTTACACCCAGCTTCACAGCGACAGCAAATAGCTTTGAGCAATACTTCCGGAATTAAATCCTTTTCTGTAAATTTGATCATAATGCCACGTTGATGTTTCTTCCAGCTTCTATCTGTTGTTGTCAATTCGTTGCCTAACCAAGTTTGAAGCTGATAATATGCCCTGTAACAATTCTGTTCTGCTACTCCTTCAGTGGGTGAGAGGTTTGCCAAAATGAAGGGTGATTTAATTTTTGCTTATTGATTTTTTTGAAACCTTGATTGACTCAGTGTAATTTTTTCATTTTTACATTTATAAATAGACTTGATTAATTGTAATCCATTTTTTAGGTTACGTTACTTTAGTGTTTTTCGATTTGCAATTTTTTCGTCTGTAACATGGAATCTTACGTTTTTTTAGTAATTGAAGTGTGAATTTTAATAAATAGCTCAAAATTGTACATAGTGATTGAAAAAAACTTCGAATTTGAGTTTTTTGGATTTTTTGCATTTTCTGAGAACATACATTTACCATGGAGATGTATATTTTTTTTAGACTATCAGAAAGTAGAGATTTCAACGAACAAAAAGCCCACCGACTTTTTGAAAAAAGCTGATATTTTGACGCGAGAATTTTCGATTTAAAATTAGGGTGCTTTTTTGATATTAAGTCAAAATAGGGTGAAAAAAAAGTATATTTCAAATCAAATAAATTACAATGTATTTGGGACATAATAAGGTAAGTTTTCACAAAATTTCGTGAAAGAAATATTTTTTTTTGAAAAAGATAAAAATAAAACACCAAAAACTTGGTTATTTGAGTTTTTCACATACATTTTGAGGTTATGTGTAAAAATTGTGGATACAAAAGTTGTAAAGCTTTTTATTACTCACAACTTTGCCACTCAACTTTTTTTCGTAGGACTTGTAGTTTTGCCGGAAATCGAGATAAACCATTTTTTACCCTTAAAAACCAACCCCCTCCCACTTCCCGAACTCGGATCGCCCGTAATTTATTTTTTTCCTCAATTATATCATATTCCTCTCCTTTTCTAATGGGTTTTATCCTACTATTTATTTCACTTTTTACTGTTTTTGAAGGCTTCGGCACTGGCCTATATGGCAGTGACACAGTTTTTGGATCAATAATAGAAGTTAGTTCTGGTCCTAGTGTTCGACTTTTTCTCTCACATTTTGGAAGCCATGTTAGTCTAAGGCACTTCTAAATGACTGACTGTTTTCGGTGTGGACTAGTGTCAAAGCTGCAGCCCTGGTTACATCCGGATAAATCGTTTACATCTGTTTTTTCTGTAACATGGGATCATAGACTTATCAAAAGATATGAATGTTTCTGTTCACTGCATAACGAATAAACTGAGCATTAAGGGTGTCAATAAGCAAGCGAATTTCTGTTAGCTAGTCGTCTACAGCCAAATTGTCATTATTAGCAATATGAGTTCGTTCAAAATATCACACTGATTCATTGTGGACATCCTCGTGACAATAGACAAACTATTAATATCGGGAGAAAAGTCAACCTCTGTTTTTAGCTCCGAAAGACATAATCGGCCTGTTTCGTGGCATTCCTCATGCTAGGATGCTTCGGCACATTTTCCTCTCATCTTCATGTGGTAGTAATTTGTAAATTGTGTTGTGCCGTTTATCAAACATATTTTAACATGACGTTAACCTTGGTTACTTTGAACGATAAAGCAACTAATTGGTATTTCCAGCCTCACTTCCACTTGCCAAAGCTCCCATAACCTTCAAAGATGACATCTTTTGCAATACTCGATGGACTACAATTGAAGTATGAAGTAGCCCAACTAACAATTTAAGTCATAAATACTCTAGTCTTAGGAACTATAACCTATCCTTGGTAATAATTTCGTGTTTTTTAAGAAAATAATACCTTTATCGTAAGAACATACAATAGAGTGAATTTATAAGGTCAATAATACGAAAGATTCACTAAGAGTATTACCTATAACGTAACAGTAACAATTAAAGTTATTTTTACGAAAACATTCCTTCTAGAATCCTAGTTTTTCTTTGTATTATTTACCAATATCATATTATTATGATAATGTAGAGCAAGCCACCATAGTTTATAAGTTTAGATCAATACTATAAAAGATAAAGAGATAAAATTTTGTTCCACGTATCGCCATGGAGGGTAGAAAATATGTTGTCAGAATTACTACTTTATTACGTTATTATGACGTCGTTGAAACGGTATTATTACGTCTTTCTGTCCGTCATTGCAACGTTTCCACGACGTTGTAGTTACCATAAATGTGCTCCCCATTTTGGTAGTGGTTACGTGTTAACGACGTATTTATAACGTTTTTTTTTCGGGCCGAGATGGGAAACTTATGTTCGACTGGGACCTCAACCAGTACCCAGACAGTGTTGGACTCATCCCCAAAGGAGATGCCTACCAACCAAAACCCACCTTAAACTCGCCGTTACTCCCTTCTTGGAATCACTACCCTAGCATACGTCAAGACGGGCGGCGGTCCCTCACACACTCTCCATCATCTTCTTCCCTATATCACTCCTACCTCCCTCATGCCATAGCGAGTCCTTCTCTTCCCCTAATCATGCTCTCTACCACGCCACTTATCTCCATCCATTCCTCCTCGCCCCTCAACATAATCTCCACCATATTTTCCCAAAACACCGCCTCTCCCAGTTTATTTTCCAACTTTTTCAAAACTTCCTCATTCTTCCAACATATAAACACATGTCCCACATCATCCTCCACTTCACATCTCTCGCACACTCCAGGTTCTCTTTTCTCAATCTTGTGGAGGTAAGACACTCTTGACCCATGCCCTTTGAGCACCTGCGTCAAGAAGTAGTTCAGCTCTCGCGCGCACCAGCGCGCCCTCATACTCATCCATCCCACCTTCTCTCCATATCCTCATCCATCCATTCCTGTACTTCCTCTCTGCTCACACCCCTCCAGCGTTTATGTCTGGCTCTAGCCATCAAGTCCAATGGGTAGGACCGTGACAGCACTGCTGCTGCCAGTCCACCCACTGTCCTGTACGCCTGCACCACCCTCAGTAGTATTCCTCTCTGCACCCGCAGGAGTGGTCTAACCCTCGCATTCACCCCTGCTTTCTCACCCCACACTTCCGCGCCATACAGCATACTCTGCTCTACCGTCCTACAAATTATCCTCCTCTTCCATTCTCCCGGTCCTCTCACATTACCCATCAACCTTCCCAGCCACGCTGCCCTTACTTTTGCCTTCTGTGCAGCCTTCAACATATGGATTCTGAAGGATAATTGGCTATCCATCCACACCCCCAGATACTTCACCGTTTCCTCCATCCGAATTTTCTTTGCCTCTACCATCACCCCCACCTCCCTTGCCTTGCTCCGCCCCTTCACCAGTAGCCCCACCGTCTTATCCTCAGCCACTTCCAGTCCACGCCGCTCTATCTTCTCCACAATCTTCCTACATATCCTCTCCGCCTTTCTTTCTATCTCCACCTCTTCCTTTGCCGTACATACCAGACATACATCGTGCGCATACACCGTAATCTCACATCCCTCTTCACATACTATTCCACAAACTTCATCAAACACACACTTCCAAAGCGTCGGTCCCAGAACCGAGCCCTGGGGCACTCCAATCTCCGTCCCATACCTTCTCCCCCTAGTGTCCACTGTCACACGCCCCGTCAGGTAGTCCTCTACTAGACTAAGTAGCCCCTCCCCTACTCCGAGCCTTATCAACGCGCTCAACACCGCCCGTTTACTGACACTGATGAACGCGTTCCCCACGTCGAAGAACACAAGCAGGGCCAATTTCTTCTTCCTACCGTTACCCTGCCTAGCCCTTTGCACCAAGTCCACCACCCTGCCCAGCGCTGAGATGCATCACTTCCCTCCTACAAACCCAAGTTGGTTTTTCCTAAAGCTCCCATTCCTATCAACGTCCTCCTCAATCCTAACCTTTATTATCCATCAATTTACCCAATCCACACAGCAGGCTGATGGGCCTGTAGTCCCCCGCCCGCTTCCCATCCCTACCCGTCTTCTTCACAAGGATCACCCTGGCCACCTTCCAAAAACTTTCGTTCGAGTCCGGGCGCGAACCATCAACCTTTGTGTCTGAAACAAAGCGTCTAACGAACATAGCTATTCGCACTCATGTATTTAGAACGTAACAACGATTAGTAAAAATGACTTGAAGGTTGACTAGATAGTCAGTTTTACGGTTAAAATGTTAGTTGGGAGAGAATTTTAAAAAGGGATGATTTCGTTTCATACACTTCGGACAAGATAACAGACCAGTATAGATATTACTTCTCATCCAAGTGATGTGACAATATTATTTTTTATGGAAGAAATAGACTGACAATATAATGTAGCCAGCTCTGTTGTCACTCGTATTTATTTATAATATACAATGAATTAGTAATATCTTGTGTTTTTGTGTATCCACTGCATCATAATGAACCACGCTATATTGCATTCATAGATTTCATGATTAAAATAAATCGTGAATAGTTCACACACGTTCACGATTATGGTTTTTTATTTAAAACTGCACTCGATTAGTTATGTTCTACAATACAATTAGTGGAAATGGTTAACATTTTCATTTATTCTGAGTTGTTATTAATTCTACAGGTTTAGTTCCATATTTTTATAATCGTAGGTTTTAAAATAGTGAATAACATAGCAAGTGTACTTTTTCGATGACTTATTATGAATTTAATGAACAGTTTATGAAAATCTCCTCACAATTTGAATTCATATTCAATGTGACATTTTGACAATTTTGGGGCGTCCATATTTTTTGTAGAAGTTGACAGTATTGACACAGAATAGTTGTTTTAGTCAGTCTGATGTAACATGATTAATTGTTATTTTTGGAATATCATTCCTGTTGTCCTAGAAAGTCGTTGAAACTATTTTTTATTTAACATGGAGTTGTCCGGATGAGTTTCTGTCACAGTTGATGACTTCCATCGACCAGTATCTACTTAAAACGATGCTGAAGATGAAGAAAAATAGTATCCAGTGTAATTATCTGGATTTGGAAGTTTGGAGTAGGTATTGAATGTTATTTATCTTTATCAGTTTTTTTTGTATACATACTGCACAATGTGATATACCTACTCAAATAACCATTGAATCGAGTTAACGATCGAATTTGTCAAATATTACATTCTCGGTAAGACAAAAACTGGGGATAATTCCCACTGTTCGTGTTTGAACTCCACAAAATACGATTAACGAACAGATTGGTACTTTGCTTTATTCGGAATTCTAATTGCGTTCATGAATCAAGTGAACTGAATTAACACTTCACACGTTACTGGCGTTTTTACTTCACGTATAAGACTACTGAACCGTGTATTGGTAATAAAACTTTGTCTTTATACAGTGCGAATCGGTAGTATGTTTTGGATGACAATATAAATTGAATTTTGAAAAACTTTCGAAATGTTCTTAACGCTTAGAGTAGCAGTTAATAGGTTGGAGGAGTGCTTAAAAATTAACATCACGCCGTTATATTTCACAAAATTTGAAATGGTGTACAATTAAGATCTTTCCGTTAATATTTCAAAGTTTTTTTATTCTCACGGAATCAAATAATAAATAGACAGATTTCCTAACTTTCAAACGCGTTAAAATTTAACAAGAGGACAGGTTGATTTAATATTTATGTTACGTACCAAGCCCGATATTGTACAGAACGGGCTCTGTACAAGCGATTTCGTACAAAGTCTAGAAGTGGGAGGAGAAGCAAATTTCGACTTGGTAAAAAATGACCTGTACGAAGCGAACTTGGTACAAACTCCTTACAATATCGGGCTTGGTGAGTAACATATATATATATATATATAAATTTTATAAAAGCATTCGACCGTGTTAACCATTCATTCCCATCAACATCTGATCGGGAGTACCGGAAAGTGCCTACCTATAGTTTGGCAAGTTTATCTAGAGCTACGCGGCGTCGGTAAGAGGCGAGGAAAAACATGGCGTATATCTGTCAAACGTACAAATGGCGTACGGTACCTATTTTACCGAGTAAAACTGAAATTACAAAGGTAACTGACAATACCAACGCCACTGGATAAATCAATATCAGTCAATTGACGAAGTGAGAGGGAAGAACATACGCACGCGCTTGCCAATAAGAAGTCAGTTGGTCGATAAAAATCACCAATTATGTAATCGGAGGGTGTGGTCATTATGGTTTTCGTACAACGTTGCCAGAGCTTTAAGAAGCCCATAACAAATTTGGAAAAGTGTTCTCTTTTAATATTCATGAATTGGAAAATCATGTTAATAGAATAAATCTAAGGAAACAAGCACATTATAAAATTAACGTTCAATCATATTTTTATTATTGTTAATAATAAAAAGACCCATTTATAATTATTATCACTACATAATCAGTACTTCAACTTTTTCATAGTTAAACGTGGCAATGTCGAATGTTTTCGACTGCATTCCTTTCGCGGTTTCGGATAAACTTGCCAAAGTATAGGTCCAGTGTTGTTCAATCTGCCTGTCAGTGATATTCCTGATCATGGATAAAAAGAAACCACCACTAGAGTTCTGCTCAGAATCGCCAATGATATCAATTTTTGTATAAAACTCCTCAATTCCCCGTTTTTATTTTCGAAAGACGTACAAAAACCCTGAACTTTCAACTCTCAACTCCAATTTTCATTATAGGTAATTCAAATTGTAATATTTTGTTGTATATTTGATCGTATCTTATGCTAATGTCAATATTCCAAATTAATGTCGTATTAAAATGGTATGATCGATGAATAAATAGATGAATTTGCTTACAGAATTGCACCTACTTTTTTGCAACTTTCTAAACTATTCAAATATACCTTATAATAAAAAATGCTTCAGCTACCTATTTAGTCATACTAAAACTCTGATTATAAAACGCTTAATCATAACAAGGAATTTTTCTTGTGAGTTAATCTCTTTACAAAATAGGGAACTTCAATTTGAACCTTTGTGCACGATATTGGTTTAATATCAATGTACAAACAAGGCAACCTGAAAGCTAACCCAACGTAAAATTAAAAACATGAAGTGAGTTTGTTCAATGTAATTATGTAAAAGTAAAGCCCACACCACAGTACAGAATTATTTTTCCGTTGATGAATTGGCTATAATTATTTATTGAATAAAATAATTCCATGAGGTATTGTACAGTGTATTTCTATCATATTGCCAGCTGGAGAGCCCGGTATAAATTCAAAAACGTGTCTGAAACACTTCAGGATGATAAAATGATTGAAAAGAATTGTGAGAGCTTCTTCATGCGACTAAGTGTTCAGTTAGCAGCTTTAGCTAGATTCTTCCAGTATATTGAACCGCAGGTAGTGAGGACAATAAAACCCCACCACCATTACCTACCATTCAAATAATATATTTAGGAGTGATAAATTTGCCGTGACAGTACAGTGTAGTTGGGTAAGAATGGGATTATACGTTATCCAATTTAATCAATTAATTAGTAGTACAAGTAGGTAGTATGTGCGCGTAATTTTTATGTTTAGGTTTTAGGTTTCCACGTTTAAATAACCCACTTATTGTCCATATTTCTGGCTTCTGGAAAATTGAGATGCAATTGATCTATTTCATTCTGTCTAAATTCCAATGTCCGCCTATGGTTTATTGCGGTTTTAGTGTCTCTAACCTGAAATCGTGCTATCAATATGATAATAGTATATTAAGTATCAAGAACGGTAAGGGTTGTTTACCGGTCGACAGCAATGTTTGGAGGCCTATTTTTGTATTATTTAAATATATATAACAATAAGATTGATATTCAGGTACTTCTCATGAATAATAATTGACCGTAAAAAACAAAGTACAGACCTGACAAGAACTGTCAGTGGGACAGTAGGAAACGACCTTAGACTCATTGCCGCTACGAAATGTTGTTATATTTACAATATATAAGTAACCATGAAACCCATTTCCAACAATCACAATACGCATGTTCTCATGTGCAAACTGAAAATTTGATCCCGGTCAGGAAATCATTGTGATAGTTGGCAACTGATCCGAAACCGCAAATTTCTCTCATCGAACAAAGGATTTTCAAATCACCAACTGCCAAACTGTTTCTATGAACTATTTTTCAAATGCGCATGCCTCTGACGGTTTCTGATAGTTTGTGACTGTTCCACGAACAAACCTATTGTGATATTTTGATTAGGATTAATCCCAGACCTGTCCTTTTTCCATTTCTTCCAACGTAACGTGTTAGAAGGACATTAACAATCAATGACGCACACCAAAAAGGTTATTAGTATGAGCTCTAAAACAGGAGAATGAATTCATTCCAATTTGATCAGATCAGCTCAGCTTGAAAAAGTTGTCATATTCCTTAAATCACTCAGTTTTGAAATCATAATTAATCATATATCTACTTCCCAGACTCCTGGATGGAAATGATTTGACAATAAATGACTGTAAAAATCTTAAAGACAATTCACCAGTGATCGAATATCTCTTGTAGATACACACCTTTAAATGTACAACTTTTATTCTTAGACTTCTGTGAACGCTATTTTTCAACTCCCTAGCCGGGTAACGGCGTCGAAATCCCTGCACAGCACAGCGAGTGTCGTGTCCTAGGTGATTAAGTATAAAGATAAGATAAGAGAGCATCGAGTCCAGTTTCAATTAGTGATATAACTGGAGAGCTTAATCTTATATATCCAGTGATAAGAAAAGGCCGATCGTAGTAAACTTTCCAACTTAGGTTGTTGGGCTAATTGAATCCACAGGCGGTGTTGCCAAACTACAACTGTCTGTAGGAAAGAAGCAAATCATTTGTTGGATTACACGACCTTTGTTTATTTTTTCCAAATAATACTAAATCATGAGCTGCAGATTTTCATGTATACATTTGGAAAACGAAATATTTGGTATATTTTAATCGATGGGCATGATATCTGATTTCGAAAAACACAAAAAATGCTGTTTCTTGAGGAAATAAGGGTTTCAACAGCTCTACAGGCCATTAATTGAGTCTTGGTTGGCTATTTTCCTCCATTCCTTTTTTATTTTTCTCCACCTCTTCCCATCTGCGACTGTTCAACAGCTCTAGCTCCTTTTCTACTGCTTCTATCCACTTCTTTTTTGGTCTTCCCTTTTTTTCCACATCCAGTTCCTCTTCGAAGTACTTTTGCTGCTTTTGTATTACTCACGTTTTTATTGCAATTGGTTCCAGTCCTCTCATCTGCCTATATTCAAGAGCTCAGGATCCTTTTTTACTGCTTCTATCCACTCCTTTTTTGGTCTTCCCATCTTTTTCCCAGATCCATTTCCTCTTCGAAGTACTTCTTTTGTTTCTCTTGTATTGCTCACGTTTTTGTTGCAATAGATTCCAATCTTCCCATCGGCGTATGTTCAACACCTCTGGGCCATTTTCTACTGCTTATATCCACTATTTTTCTGGTCTTCTCCTATTCTCCTCACATCCAGTTCCTCTTCGAACTACTTGTATTGTTGCTCTTGTATTGCTCACCTTTTTATTGCAATTGATTCCAATCTTCCTATCTGCGTATGTTCAACAGCTCTAGGTCCTTTTTTACTGTTTCTATCCACTACTTTTTTGGTCTTCCTCTGTTTTTTTCATATCCAGCTCCTCTTCAAAGTACTTCTTTTGCTGCTCTTGTATTTAATCACGTTTTTATTGCAACTGATTCCAATCTTCCCATCTGCGCCTGTTTAACAGCTCTGGGTCCTTTTCTACTGCTTTCATCCACTTCTTCTTTGGTCTTCCCTCCTTTATTTGACATCCAGTTCCTTTTCTGAGTATTCCTTTAGGTGCTTTGGTACTATTCACGTTTTTATTGCAGTTGTTTCCAATCTTCCCATCACCGTATGTTCGACAGCTCTAGGTCCATTTCTACTGCTTCTTCTCACTTTTTTTTGGTCTTCCCTCCTTTCTTCCACATCCAGTTCCTCTTTTAAGTACCTCTTTTGTTGCTCTGGTATCACTCACGTTTTTATTACAATTTCCAATCTGAATTAAAAACAATTTTCAACAAATCCTTGATAAATATCTTGGAATTTAGCATTCATGTCGTGCTTGAGCAATTAATATTAATTCAATAAAAATGTTGCTTCTGATACTCCTGATATGGCTGGTTGAAAGTTATTGTTCACATTGAATGATTTATCGATGTATGCCGTTGCTGAATTGAATATTAGACCAGTGTTTGAGGCTGTAAATACGTTAGAAAAATAAATATTGGGAATAATATTAGAATCGAATGTAACAAAAACTACCGAAGTAAAAAAAGTTTTATTGAGATATATAATTCCTTGGAAGACAATATAGTAACAGCACGTTAAGTCACGGCGTTGAAGAAATTGAAAGGCAGGAAAGGACATACCGCTTAGTTGTCATCTTTACAGACTGCCAAGCTGCACTGTAGCCCTATAGAGGTCAACTTGAAGCTAGTATGGTTTTACAAAGGCACCTCAAATGCTCTAGTGAGCTATTGCAGGGTCACGAAGGTCATAAGGTCAACGGAGTGGCAGCTGAGAGGACAAAGAACCTCATTATTCTCAAATAATTTGGAATAAAAGACTTTCCAGCACGATGACAAATGATTGAAATATGACATTTATCAATTGACATTCTTGTCACTTTTGTCAGCTCATGCGCATTTGAAAATACATATTCAACTCGTTTCATGAACTGGTTGCATTAGGCAGTGATAATGTAACTTGAGTTATAATATAATGAAAGTGTATGGCGATTTTGAATATTTCCAGCATAGAGAAAGAAACTGCAGTTCATATCCTATGCTGGTGCAATTGCCTTCCAAATGTAGTGTACTACACGATCAGAAGCCTCCAGCAAGAGACTACATGAAAGGTTTATTCTCGAAGCTGATTGGCTATTAAAAAAAACGGAATGGAGAATGTATTCTACATTCATAGGACCACAATGGATCTGAAAAGGTTGCAATGGAATGGGCTGCTTAGCCATTTCATCAAATAGACTCTATTAAGGGCGAAAATATGATTTTATTATTACCTGCATTTTTAGACTAGACTGGACTATATTATTTATGCGATCCATGGCCAATAAGTAGAGATATAGATTTATGATTCTTTGTATACGTAACGAAATGTGCAGGCTTTGTGAGTGACTGCTGTGGAGAAATATTGCAAAAAGACAATAGAAAGGATATTGTAGTAACTAAATAGTATATATGTCACGTGTATTCACATTTATCTTATTTCATTAAAATCTAGAAAATAAATATACATGGAGTGTTCTCATGCGTGACTTTTATGATGCGAATTATATTCTTTCCAACTTTCAGCACTGAGTCATGAATTAACCAACTTTACGGCCCGTTTTTCAATATATTATTTAAGTTTCAATTACCTAACTATTATTTAAAAATAATAGATACTTAACAACAAGGTACTGTTTTTCAAACAACTTTTAATTGTCAGTTAAGTAATTTAATATTTAGGATATTTCCTGAAGGTTGGCAATAGATACTGTAAAGTTTTCGCCAGAGATGTAGTAATATTTTACTTTCTCTATGGTAATATCGTCGCTGAAAGAAAAGAAGAACAAGTGTTAACCTAAAATTTATTCACCAACAATTACACTGTTTCCAAAATGTCCATTTTCAAATAAATTATGCACATTAGAATTTCGAAATATATACGAATCGTGTGCTAAACCAGGTCATCTGACTACAATGTCCTGAATTTCAAGCTGTGCATCACTGATTGTCTGAACATTCAAAGAAAACATTTTTTTACGATTCCGAAATATTTTTGCGTTTTCCCCACCAGGTAAATTAATACGGATATGGGTACAATATATTGCCCCAATACACCTAGGATATCGAGCTATTCTATAAAACTTTTCTCTGCTTTTTCTTATTTCATTAGGTGTTTGAGGCATATTTATGTATCTGGGGCGAAGAGTACAAATAGCTCGTGCTACTTTTTTAATTGTCTGGCAGATTTACTTACTCCACAAAAATCTCCAGATATTTTTAAAAACGACCCATTGGCTGCAAAACTCAGAAATAAGAGTAATTGTTGAGTAGAAGAGAGGCAATCGTTTCTAAAAAAAGATGAAATGAAATAATTTTAATTTAATCCCTGACTCTCATCAAATTTTTAAATGTACCTATCAGTTGGATGTGGAAGAATATCTTCTAATGACTCGGATAAATGTTCTACCGTATCTTTACTTAATCTAAATCTGTCCAATAAGTCTTTATCGTCGTATTCCTCAAAAAAAATTGTTCTAGGACTTATAGTTTCTGAACGTCTAGGCTTTTCGTCACCAGAGTACACATTTCATGTTTGACGACGATTTTAAAGTACCAAAAACACAATGTGAACGAAATAAAACACTTTTTTCTACTACCGTGTGTAAAGTACGTACTTTAGACACATTTTCGAGTGCGTAAAACTTCATTTTACGCACTAGTGCGTAAAGAGTTTTACTTTACGCACTAGTGCGTAAAGAAAAAATTCCAATATGTATGTAGTTATAGATATCTAGTCTTATAAAAATATAGGTATAATAAACGGATATTAAATCTAAGTTTTTTTCATAAATTGGAGATAGAAACCTATAGAATTCGGTAAAGTAACCTAATAATTATTGTTAAATAATTATTGAGTACTGGAAATAATACGGTAAATAGGTATAAGTTGGCGGTGAGTGACTGACATTTCTTTGTGAATTGAATCTGACATTTAAAATTTAAATTGAGATCTTCCGACTATACCTAGAGTAAGAAATTGTATTTTATATTTAGGAATTGAATATTTTTAGAAAACTATGATGTTATTTTAGATTATTATAAAAATACTCTTCTAAAGAAAAATTTAACTTACTTTACGCACTAGTGCGTAAAGTATGTTTCTTTACGCACTAGTGCGTAAAGAAAATTACTATTAAACTTTTGTATTTTAATTAAATATTCGCTAGTAGAAAAAATATTGTATGCAATTCGTGTGTAAAGACCTTTTTTTCGACTCATGTGATTGTCGCATTCGCCTGCGGCTCATGCGACAATATTCACATTCGTCAAAAAAAGGCTACTTTACACACTAGTTACATAAATAACTATTTTGTCACAATTCACTAATAAAACAACCAGAAATTCAAAATTCAAATGTAAACAAATTACATTTCCCTTATGATGTAAGACACGTGACAGCTAAAAATCGTTTTGATTGGCTTCTATGAGCGGCGAACGGTGCCACGAACGGCCGACGGAAAAAGTAAGTAGTTATTAATTTCTTAAAATACACCACATCTTTACGTTAGCTAACAAGAAGTTTAATTGATACTTTTAATCTAATAAAACATTGAAAAACCGTTCCTTTGCATTAATCATCCATTAAATTTTGATAAAGACTTTATATTCAATTGAAAAACTGGCCGTTAGCTTTATACATAATGGCAACAAAAGAAATTTCATAATAATATAATATCCATTACATCCGTAGTGAATGAATCGTGCCAATATTAAGGAAAGAATTGTCCAGTCTTTTTCTGTACTTTGGTCAAAACGCACTTTTTATTTTGTCAAATCCGACCTATAGTTTACCATCGACATTTTTCTGGTGTACCGCATTAAATACGGTCTAAATAAAATAGAAATGTAGACTTTTTTCCTCAAAATAAATTTTTCAGAAGTGTTGTCATTGTATGAAAAGAGGTCGTATCCCTGAGGCAAAGGAAAATGGCGACAATAGTCTGCTGTTAGTTTAATACGATCAAAGAAAAGGTTATATTTTGAAAACTTAATAGATAGAAACAAAGGAAATAGTAGAAAAATGTGGCAAGGTATGAAAAAAGTAATGGGTGAAGGAAAGGGTGAGATGATACAAGCTGTATAATTTAATGATATATTAGTGGAAGATGATAAATCATTAGCCGATTCATTTAATAATTATTTCGTACAAAGTATAGAACTAATAATAGCTAATAGGGATCATGATCTGAATAAAATAAAATCAATAACCAAATAACACCTTAATACAACTTTCAAAAAATAACACAACAAAAAGTAAAAAGTTTAATATTAAATTTGCAAAAATATTATTCAACAGATGAGATTACCAAAACCATTATGCTGAATGGCTTAAATACTAATAGTGATAAATTAACAGATATAATAAATTTAAGTATAGTACAAAGTAAATTTCCTGACTCGTGGAAAACATCAATTATTGTACCTATTCAAAAGGTAACAAATACAAAAAAATGTGATGAATTCAGACCAATTAATATGTTGCCTCTTTGTGAAAAAATAATAGAATTATACATAAAGGAACTTCTTCTAGAACATATTAACAATAATAATATTTTAATTGAAAATCAGTCTGGTTTTAGAGAGAAACATTGTTGTGAGTCTGCATTACAACTGGTTGTCTCAAAGTGGAAGGAATCTATAGATTCAAAAAAAGTCATTTGTACTGTTTTTCTTGATTTTAAAAGAGCGTTTGAGACAATAAACAGGGACTTGTTAATCAAAAAACTGAAAAAATATGGTATACTTGGAAATGCACAAGAATGGTTAAGCAGTTACTTGGAAAATCGTTACCAACGAGTAAAAGTGAATAATTTTCAATCCAGTGACCTTCTTGTGGAGTATGGAGTCCCTCAAGGAACAGTATTGGGGCCTCTTCTTTTCATTTTATATATCAATGATATTGTTAACTTCTGTGATATTCCATTAGTTTATATATATATATAATTTCTAATCAGATTTACCAATGTATTATCTAAATTTGGAGCGTAAAAAGTGAAATTTTTATCATTTTCTTGATTAAAAAAAATTTAGGGTGCGGTCGAGGATCGAACCCGCGTACGAGTGTCACTGTGACGTCATCTATTACTATTATGCTCACATTTTTGAGTCCACCCTACAGCCTCGCGAATTGTTTCTATGTTGAAACCAGCTCGTGCTGCGGCTGAAGTAGAAGTATGCCTGGTAGAATGGCTCTTAAAAGTATTGGTGTCGATTTTATCCAAAGACTTATTGTTTGGGATGATGCGGGATGAAAAGGGTAAGTAATAATTGCTAATTACTCACATTTCTGAATTTAGAAGTGACTTCCAAGTAGCGTGGCAATGTTGATGCTACACAAGTTCGGGTTTTGATTTAAAAACGTTAAAAGAAATAATTGGCTGGCATTGTTACGAAGTCACCAACTCAGATGCTGGTCCTGTCACGAAACTATTAATTTAAGCGATTAGCACATTACGAGGAGCGTGGTAAATTCGAGAATCGTCGAGAATTGAGAAAGACTATACACTGTGTCCGTAAAGTATAGAACAAATTAATTTTCTTCTGAACAGCCAATTTAAAGAATAATCCTGAAACACGTCCATTTTTAATTTTAATTTACCGTTTTTTAAAATAATAATCCAATATACAGTGTGAATTACTTTAGAGTAACGATGTCAACTTCATTTTTTTTAAATGGAACACCCCCATTTTGTCTCAATTTTCGGGTTACTCTAGCTGAGCTGATTCCAAAAATATATCACATGTTGATTTCAATTGGTGCAGGGTGAACAAAAATACAATAGTTTTATGTGTGCTTATAAAGTAGCGCGTAACATTCTTTATTAATTAAATTAACAATATTATCAAAAATACTTATTGTCTAGCGGACAGAATATGATGAAATACATGTCTTTGCATATGTTCGAACTGCAGCCCTTGCTGTATTTGACAGTAAACCAAACGTTGTAACAATTATTGTTGATTCTTGTTTATTGTGTCTTGAGAAATATTGTTTATTGCTCTTTCTGCAAAATTGGATTCTTCTATCGGGATCATCTTCGTTTAATTCCTGCACAAGTTTAATTTTATAAGCCTGCAATTTTTCAAGCTTTAATAGTTTTTGTACCGTTGTACATCATGAGTATTCCAATTTTTTGTTTTACTCTTAACTCCATTTTCTACTCCAAATTAAATCTAAGTGATGATTAAAACATTCCGAATACCAAAAATATTGTAGTACTGAGCTGTCACTGAACATCAATAAATTACTAAGCAAATAACGACATTTCACAAAAAACTAGACGACTGTTTTTTTTTATTAGAAATAATTTCTCCCATATTCTGTCCGCTAGACAATGAGTATTTTTTATAATATTGTTAATTTAACTAATAAACAAGCGTTACTTTATGAGCACCCAAGAAACTATTGTATTTTTGTCCACCCTGTACCAATTGGAATCAACATGTGATACATTTTTGGAATCAGCTCAGCTAGAATAATCCGAAAATTGAGACAAAATGGAGGTGTTTCTTTGAAGAAAATGACGATGACGCCAGTACTCGAAAGTAATTCACCCTGTATATAAGATTATTATTTTAAAATACAGTGAGAATCGACGTGTTTCAGAATTATTTCTTAAAATGGCCTGTTTAGCTGAAAATGAATTTGTTACATACTTTACGGACACAGTGTTTGTACAGGAGTTTTTGAGTTAGTCGGACAATATTTAGTAAAAAGTTTTGGTAACAGTAAATGAAATAGTGAGTTAGTGAAGATAAATAGTGTGATATTGAAGACCTATTATACCGAGTTTAAATTAGTTGACATTAAGTAAAGTTTGTATATAAACTAAGTTTAATATAGTGTGTAAATGTTTCTATAAATAAATTAATAATAATCAGCCATAGAGCGAGTATAATTTAATCCCACCGTGAAAACTATTTCTATAAATAAAGAAATTGATAACAATATTTATATAATTGAGTATGCGCCTAGCAAACGCGAAGTAAGACCAGAATTAATTGATTATTGCATCAAATTTCTGTGAAAATTAAATTTTATCAAATAACTATTCAATTATTATTTCCGGTCGCTACTGACAAGCTGTTACTGACTTTTACATTAGTGCCTAGCGTTGAAAAATACATGACACAACTACGAAATAAATAAATGCAAATAAAGTCAAACAGTCTTCTTGCGTATAAATATTTTATAAAGTGTAACAACAAGCTGGTAGAAAGGGACGCTATCCCTTGAGAAATGGTAGGAGGAATCTGGCACTTGATTTAGAAGTGAACTTTGTGGAAAGTTCCGACATTCGGAAGTACATCTTGCATTGTAATTACTTTGGCGCATATTTAGAGGATACCGAGTGTTTTTAATGCCCTTAGGGAGGGACTAAATCAGCTGGATGTCTTCCTATTTTACTTCTAATTCTAGTCTATTGGACTTGGCCGTTAACTGTGTTATTTACCACCCAATGAATCTCTTAGAGAACTAAAGAACGCTCGTTTATATTCAGAAGAAGAAGTAATTAAAATAGTAAGAACATCTTTCCATTATGGAAAACAATATGACGTTTCCTTGTTAATATAATTGACGGCACATTCTACAATAATTTAATAGTTACTTCAGAAAAGCCCTATTGAAAAATTAATAATTTTTAGATTAACACTAGAATATGTATCTACTATAAAATATTATCCATCCACACCCATTGGCAACAAACTTCCACTATTTATTTGACACGTTATGAATAAACGCAGGAAGATTTTCTATTGCCCTTCAATTCGCAGAAAGAATAACAAAAACCTGGTTACGTATTTTGGAAAATATTGATGTATAGTACTTTTCACGATCGCAGGAGCTGAGATGGGATGATGACATGCAATAAAGCCAGAAACGTATTAAGGTGAATATTTTTTTTCTACACCCACATGTATATTACCCATTTCCTACACAGTCTAGAGAATGGAAATGTAGGCCATATCGGATGACTGAACGTATATGATTTCATATACATCCTAGAACGAATATGAAATCCACCAATCAGCGTTCGCGTTTAGTACTCGTCACTCACTTTTTTTCAATTTCAAGAAACGTCAAAATAACTTGTCAAAAAAAGTCTCTCCCAGAATCACTGGATCAAGAATATTTATTTATAAAAATAAACTTGAATAGAATAAACCTTATAAATTAATAACAGATACTAAAAACAGAATAAAATGGGTATTTGAGGGACTACCGATGAACGTAAGTTTTTATGAAAGTATGTAATACTTCTGAGGTTTGATTATAATAAATCTCGGTAGCCGAGTGAAGAAATTTTTTTTCAATTGTTAATTTTACTTTTAAATAATTATTCTGCTCAATATTGATAACTACAACAGGCGGACGCTTGAAATATTTAGCAGAATATTCATTATTATAAATAAAGGTACGGTACCCTTCTTGCGGGAGTCCGACTGCCAACATCTACTTATAACAGCATCGTATATTTAAAAAGGGAAACCGTAGCATTATACAAATTGGACATTTAAGAACTGTACGTTTGTCGAAAAAAAAATAGTGGAGACATAAAATTGAATTGGTACGATTATGGATGAAATTGTTGAAAATTTTTAATTTCAAGTTATATTTATTTTACAGTTTATTTAAATGTTTCTTTTCTAGATTTTTTCTTGAGTGGTTCGTGGAAAAAATATACTGTTCGACTCGTGTGGATTGTCCATATCGCACTTCGTCCTCGTGCGATATGGCCATCATATCCACACTAGTTGCACAAACTACTATTTTAGCTATATACACGTGACTAGAAAGTCAAGAGAACAGTGTATTCCGTGTGAAATACGAAAATAAAAATAAATAGGAAAAGTATTAGCCGTGACATTATTACCCGAAAACTCTATAAAAATTTTGTTTAATTCTTATTATAAACACTTCATAGGGTGCGGCTCTGCACGGTAGATCCGAAAAGTTTTATGGTTTTATGGCATCTCAAGTCAAGTCAGTTTCTTAGATCGTGAAAAAGACTATACCTTACATTTCGCTATTCTAGACCATAGGCAAAAAATAATCATCGACCAAACTTTGCGTTTTGTCTGCTTTGTACCAGTTTGAATGAACTCATGAAATATTGTTGGAGTCACCTCAGCAAGAAGTTGTTTTATTCTAAAATACTTAGGGGGCAAACATTAATTACGTGAGCCAGATCTCACTTGGGGGAGGGGGAGAAATATTTTCTTCTCTCAGAAAACGATGCAATAAGCTCAGTTGAATTGAACATAGAATATTACACTAGTTTACGGTAATATTCCCTAATACTATATTCTTTGTTAGGCTCAACTCGAACACAAATATTAAGAAAAATTTCACGTAAGATTGATGACGGGGGGGAGGAGTCCTACCACATCCCACTAAGGTAGAGAGAGTACAAAAATGCCTCACGTACTTAATGATGGACGCCCCCTGCTTAATCACTCTTCATGATGGAGTCGACCTGTTTCAGGATATTCTTATTATGGCTATTTAGCTAACAGTCAGTTTATAACGCACTATGCCATAATATTATGTCTTTTATTAGAACTACTAGATGTAGAAATACTTTTTTTCCGAACCATGACAGATTTATCATGATCGTTCCTCGATTAGTCAAGAGACTTGGATGATGATTGGATAAAAATTCACTCCAGTCACCACATAAGTTTACATTTCTCACCTTGATTAAATAACAAAATAACACAACCACGGAATGATGTCTATTTTAGGTATTATCAATAAAGAATTTACGACGGTTTTGTATTTTACGTTTTACGAACTCCATTCAAATGGGCCATAAAGATTCTATGACCTGGTCAGATAATACCCGAAACGTTCGAATGGGAAACAATTAAAATCAATGCCCATTGGTTGAATGAAACTAAATTTTGCGTTAAATATTATATTTTGACGAAGGACTATTCGCTTGTTTAATGACTAAATGCTTGGTTTTGATTGTACGGATAAGTCTAAACACAAAAGAAAAATTGGAATAGTTTTTCTAAAACACTGTCACCTTATTCAAAAATATCAGGTCACCAGCTGAAGCAATACCATTACTCACAAAAAAATGAGAGTTAAACTGACCCCTTTTTCATTGAGGGCAATTTGAATGGTTATCATTATTTGGCGCTGGGTACTTCAAAATGATGTCTTCCCAAGTTCCAGTTAATACGATATGGCTTCCAATTCATTTCGTTTGGCTTCTACACAGTAAGTATAATATAGTGAACTCCAAGAAGATCAGCAGATAATGTTGCGTATACCCATTCTGTGAGTAAAAGAGAATAACAGAGAGACAATGTCTAGCGAATTGCACGTTTTGTGGAGGGGAAGTGTGCTCTTCTCTCTTGGACGTATATAATTCAATTATTAGTGCTAACTGTTGCTCCTATATAAGATTTCACATACGAAAGAAGAATTGAACGAGTTTGAATATGTCTCGACACAAACCGTTTCTCCCTTTATCTTACAAACTTACAAGGTTGGAAAAAAATTGTACCTGGGTCCCTTGAATTTTTATCGACGATCTTATATTTCTCCCATTCATGGTACTCACTTATGCTTTTTCTATTTTATTACAATGATAAATATCACATCTACCTTCATATCATTGAATATTTCCGGTACAAAATAGGATTATATCCAAAATAAATATTTTCCAACCATAATTACTAACGTCATTATAATAATGTATATTTCAATCGAAGCTTCAATTAATTCCACAATACATTTTTCACTATAATTCCAAAATTTATCACAGTACACAGACATTACCAAGCCTTTAATTTATTGTGCTCTCCTCTATCAATATTCATAAATATTATAATATGTTATACACACAGAACACCAACCATATTGTAAATCAAACGAAAGTAATTAGACCAGTGCCGAAGCCTTCAAAAACAGTAAAAAGTGAAAAAAAATAATAGTAGGATAAAACGCATTAGAAAAGGAGGGGAATATGATATAATTGAGGAAAAAAATAAATTACGGGCGATCCGAGTTCGGGAAGTGGGAGGGGGTGGGTTTTTAAGGGTAAAAAATGGGTTATCTCGATTTCCGGCAAAACTACAAGTCCTACGAACAAAAGTTAAATGGCAAAGTTGTGAGTAATAAAAAGCTCTACAACTTTTGTATTAACAATTTTTACACATAACCTCAAAATTTATGTGAAAAACTCAAATAACCAAGTTTTTGGTTTTTTATTTTTATCTTTTTCAAAAAAAATATTTTTTTCACGAAATTTTGTGAAAACTTACCTTATCATGTCCCAAATACACTGTAATTTATTTGATTTGAAATATACTTTTTTTTCACCCTATTTTGACTTAATATCAAAAAGCACTCTAATTTTAAATCGAAAATTCTCGCGTCAAAATATCAGCTTTTTTCAAAAAGTCGGTGGGCTTTTTGTTCGTTGAATTCTCTACTTTCTGATAGTCTGAAAAAAAATATACATCTCCATGGTAAATGTTCTCAGAAAATGCAAAAAATCAAAAAAACTCAAATTCGAAGTTTTTTAAATCACTATGTACAATTTTGAGCTATTTATTGAAATTCATACTTCAATTACTCAAAAAAACGTAAGATTCCATGTTACATTGATAGACGAAAAAATTGCAAATCGAAATACACTAAAGTAACGTAACCTAAAAAATGGATTACAATTAATCAAAACTATTTATAAATGTAAAAATGAAAAAATTACACTGAGTCAATCAAGGTTTCAAAAAAATCAATTGGCAAAAATTAAATCACCCTTCATTTTGGCAAACCTCTCACCCACTGAAGGAGCAGCAGAATAGAATTGTTACAGGGCATATTATCAGCTTCAAACTTGGTTAGGCAACGAATTGACAACAACAGATAGAAGCTGGAAGAAACATCAACGTGGCATTATGACCAAATTTACAACCAAATTTACAGAAAAGGATTTAATTCCGGAAGTATTGCTCAAAGCTATTTGCTGTCGCTGTGAAGCTGGGTGTAACAGTTTGGAATGTGGCTGCCGAAAACATGGTTTAAAATTCACAAATTTTTGTAAAAATTGTCATGGTTCTGAAAATTGCTCCAATATGGAAGAAAAAACCAACGAAGAAGTAAATGATTCAGATGAAATTGTTGATGAAGAGCCAATGCAGATTGGAAATAACATTGGAGACGAAAAAGGTGATGGTCTTGAAGATTTCGAAGATCAACTAGAGTTGGAAAGGTTTGTTGAGTCTAACGATGCAGAAATGCCATCAAAGAAACAAAAATTAACGGATAGGTGATTAGAATTCAAGATAGTGTATTTATAAATGTCAAGATTAACGTTTTTAAAATTATTATAATGTATTCAAAGTGAACTATCTAAATTCAATAGTACGATTTACATGTATATTCACATTTTATGAGATTTTCTATGACATGAATGTAATTCGAATTTAGTGGATAAACTTTTTAACTCGACAAAATTGCAGCAATCACATTTTTTCGATGAATTTGTACAGTGATAAAAAAAACTTCGAATTTGAGTTCTTTTCATTTTTTGCATTTTCTGAGAACATTTACCATGGAGATGTATATTTTTTTCAGACTATCAGAAAAAAGAGATTTCATCGAACAAAAAGCCCACCGACTTTTTGAAAAAAGCCGATATTTTGACGCGAGAATTTTCGATTGAAAATTAGGGTGCTTTTTTGATACCAAGTCAAAATAGGGTGAAAAATAAAGTATTTCAAATCAAATAAATTACAGTGTATTTGGGACATAATAAGGTAAGTTTTCACGAAATTTCGTAAAAAAGATACTTTTTTTGAAAAAGATAAAAATAAAAAACCAAAAACTTGGTTATTTGAGTTTTTCACATAAATTTTAAGGTTATGTGTGAAAATTGTAAATACAAAAGTTGTAGAGCTTTTCATTACCCACAACTTTGCCATTTAACTTTTTTCCGTAGGACTTGTAGTTTTGCCAGAAATCGAGATAAACCATTTTTTACCCTTAAAAACCCACCCCCACCCACTTCCCGAACTCGGATCGCCCGTAATTTATTTTTTTCTTCAATTATATCATATTCCCCTCCTTCTCTAATGGGTTTCATCCTACTATTATTTTTTTTTGTTTCAAAAATTATCGACCCTGGTCTAAATGTGAGTGAATCTTGTTTAAAATCACCTATTGTTATATGTTACAATATATAGGTTTCTATTTGTTCACAATCTAGAATCTGCTTAAACTATATATTTAAATTCATACCTCTAATACCAAAAGCCTCTGGAAATGAAGCCAATAAATTTGAATTACTATGTTTATATTGGTGATACTCGATATATTCCAACTATCAACATTAAATGAGGTCGGAATATTGGCATTTTTGATTGTAATATTATAAATATTGTAAAGCTCTATTATAACAAAGTATAATCCTACGGATTAAGTATAAACTGTTGTAGGAGTTATGGAGACTAAGATAACAAATAGCTGAAGACTTTTTTATTGTGAATGATTCAGGATCCTTGCCTCAACCAAGAATATGGAATTTGTAAAGAAGAAAATTCATCCATTACGTTTTTTTTGTCTCTGGCCTATTCAATTGAAATTGTTTTGTGAAAAGTTTCAATCCTCAGAAAAAAAAAGTAATAAAATTTTTTATTACCGCATAAAAATGTGTAACAGGGGCACAGGTAGTTATGTTCCTGGCAAAAGGGGGACGTAAGAGAAAAGTTTAAGTCCCCTGCCAGGTATATAATTTCTCAACAATCCCCAAGAAAGTTATTCTCCTTGTTTAAATCTTCCTATCCATACGTAAAATGTTTATATCTGAAAATGGAATTTTTAATGAACTACCTACTTCATTAATTTACAACTGTCAGTATTGAATGAACATAAGCAATTCATTTGTGGGGATACAGGTAGGATTGTATATGGATTTTCTGTAAAATCAATGTTTGACAAGAATTCTGAATTTCTAAATTGGCAAAACTATAGCTGTGCGCCAGTTTTTGAAGAATCTCAGATGGTATCAGAAAAATGGACTTTTTTCATTGGGCTACATTAATAAACCTGAAAACATCCGTAGCCTAAGACCATTCAGGCATTTGGTTTTTTTGCAGGAAATGCTGAATGTAACACTCGCTATGCTATAAAATGGTGAAGATAAATTTATTAATAGTTATTCTCTTCTGGTCAATGGAAAATAACTTGATGATCCAGAAGAGGCAAAGGGGGAGAAAACCCACGGACGAATCTATCAAAGAAAACAAGAAGTCAGCGAACAGGCCACCACGGAGCCTCCACCACTGAGGCTCTATTGGAAGGACATTATTAGGCTGTGGATGGAGACAGGATTCATCCCCATACGAGAGATATTAAGAGAGCAGATCCCCTGCAAAAGAAAAGAGGACTACAGGAGCTTATCCAGGTATCTGATTGAAGGAAGAAAATGAGGCATCTGATGACTGACGAACAGAGAAAACCACAAAAAGTCCGTATCGGTGAAAATAGCAAGCTCTAGTCAAACTATGGTGAAAGAAAACTCTCTATCTACACTGTGGAACTGGAGGTAGAAAAAAAGAGAAGATCAGGACGATTCAACACATCCAAAACGTAGAGATGGGATGGCAATAGCCACTTAGAGGGAATGAACAGTGCTGGAATACGGTACAAGCATAAATTTTGCTATTGGTGGGAATTATTGACGCTTTATCAGGTCTCCTAACACCTTGTATCCCTATTTTTCCAAAAAAACATAAACTTCACTTTCAAAACGACTTCAAAAATCATAAAATTTGAAAGTCCGCCAAATCACGCTTTACGTCATAAAGATGGCTGCCCCATGAAGTGACGTCATTTGCTTACGTTTTTATTCGTGTATCACGCTCTGAGTTCTCGTGACTAATTTGTTTCTGAAAGCTTTAAAAATGGATAAAGCCGAAAAAAACTTGGTATTCCAAGTATTGCATAGTTCCACAGTGTAAATCGACGTCTAATGAAACTCCAAACATAATATTTGTTAATTTACCTGGTGGCGCAAGCAAAAATACACTTAAGAAAAGGGTATTATGGTTGCAAGCTATGCGTCGAAACAAAGACGGTATTTCGACAAATACTACTAGTTTTGTTTGTGAAGACCATTCTAATGTAAGTACCTACTTCCATGCTGATAATTTTTATCCTTTAATAGTTTGAGGTTATGTACCTATATGTCTAGGAATCAACCATAAAAACATCATTTTCTTACTACCCAACATTGAAATATGGTTGGTATATATTATATATTGTTATGGTATGAACATACCCAAAATAAATCATTTAAAAATAATCAGAAGGCAATATGACCAACTCTGTTATTTGGTTACTTAGTTAAATGAATTCATCACAATAAAATAAATAATAGAAATAAACTAATAAATAAGTCAAATTAAAACATGCAAAACTGATAATATTAATAAAAATAAATAACATTCTTTATAATAAGTTTTGGCAAACACTATATTCTAAATTATTTATCAATTTTAATAAACCCTGTATAATCGAAGAATTTAAGCTATAAATTGACAGATAAAAACAGGAGTACCAACTTCAAGCAAATCGTGTAAAATACCAACCTAAATTTTAAGGTTATAAAAGATATAAATACAAATTTTTGACCACTGCAATGATAAAAACAATAACATAAAAATGAAACAAACACCATATAGAAACTAAAACATAATTTCATTTGAATAAACTTACAATATTTTTAAAGATTGGAAATATCAATTTAGTAACAAACTTTTAAAATGAATTTCATTGCTTGAAATAAAACAAAAGAAAGTTTGTTTAGGAAACAAATGAAAAAATCAACGGCTTGTATAAATTTCTCCGCGGGAGAAAGACGTAGAAAAATTTGAGTTGAAATTAAAAGTAAAAATCTTAATAAAACTATATAAAATATTCAAAAGATTAATAATATATTATTTATGTAAACATAATAATTATAAGGAGTCAGTGATACCTATAATTAATAAAAGTGAAATAAGTAAGAATACTTACAAAGTGCCGGTAAGCGTACATCTATCTCTGAATTTATAATTTTAATCAAGACGAACTGATATATCTGGCATAGTTTTGTCGATATAACTAAGGAATTTTCCACAACGAACAGACCAAAATCCACAGTTTTTGAAGAAAGAAATACCGGATTTGATCCTCAGCTGACAGTCTGTATATTCTGCAGGCCTTTCCCACATTTTCCAACCCATTGAAACCTTCGAATTTGAAGAGAATAAAAGTATTAACTAACAAACATTCAGGTACCTACCTACTGTTCATATTAATTTTAAGTTTTTTTTTTTATGTAGTATAAATTGTTTGCTTATTAGAATTCAATTGTTTGCTTAGATATAATTAGATAAAAATACTTACAGAACATTTGATAAAATCAATTCGTTAGATTAACGTTTTTCATTAAATTTAATAAGTCATATTCCAAGAGCAAAGTAAAATAAATTTCTTCTTTTTTCTTACTAGATAAATAGTCTATTATAATTGAGGTCACATATCCACGTTACTCAATTTAGTTCTGTGAGTTTAGTTAAATAGTGTGCCTGGATGAATGAATGAAAATTTAGATAATTAAGAATTGGAATAACTGTATAATTGTACAATTTGAATATTTTATTATATAAAAAAACCTAATAATAATAATTCAATAAAAAAGATAAAACACTTATCCAATAGTACAGGTGGCTGTTTTGTTTTAATGTCTATGGTTCAATTGCAGTAATATACTTCAGTGCCAACTTTCAACACGAAGGCCAAAGAACAGAGTCGGTCTTCATAAATTTTAATTTGACCTCACAATAAAATATTCCCTGAGAGTATAAAAAAAAAATATACAAATAATAATATAATAAAATAAAAATTAAGAGTCTCATAAAAATAGTTAAGATAATCATTAATGGCGCCCAACTAAAAATATAAATAAAATTTAAATAATAATAAATATAAAAAAAGGTAAGTATTAAAATATAATAAACATATTTATACATATATAATAAAAAAAAAAGCATACTTACCATAACCATAACAATATATAATACATAGTTTAAATCGTACTTACGATAATGCTTTAACTCCTCTTATATCCTCTGCATTAAAGTTTCATAAATTCAAGCAGCATAAATGAGTCTACTTTGGGCAAGCTATCAGTTTGTGCTTTTACAAAACCTTCACTCACAAAATATGAAAGAATCGTCACTGAATATTGAACTAGTGAATAAAATATATTCTTCTCGAAGTTTTGAAATATTGTCGGAAATATCGAATATTTATGCCACTTTCCACTTTACGTTGACTTTTAGAAATAAAAAAAAGCACACATAAACACGTAATGGTGTCAAACAAACATATAAATGATATTTTCACGTCGATGATGCAATTGATAGTTAACTAAAATACAATATAAACACAAAACTACACAGAACCTAATGCAATACCGGCCAAATTGACAAAAGTAAACAAATTGTATGACATCACACGTATCATCCGTAGCGTTCGGAAATCCTCGGGTGGTGGTCGGAAAGTGCATTGATATTTGAATTTTATTTTAAAATTTGGAAGTAATTTCCTATGGGAATTGGTTTATTTCCTATTATTAGGTATTTTTGATATCAAATTTACCATTATAAATTAACATCTATGCAAAATAAGAAATATGCGTGTACTCTATTGTCAAGGATTCCACCAAAAAAAAAAAAGACGGAATATTCAGTAAGTGCGATGGACCACACTATTCCAAAAAGTGTACAAGATATATCTAGTGAGACAAACCAGTCACCTACGCAAACTGCCAAGGTGAACACCCAGCGGTCTACAAAGGATGTTCAAGATCCACAAACTACAGGACGAGAACGAAGACGTTGAAACCAACTTCAAACGTTACGACGCCGGGAGTCAGCTACGCCCAAACGACAACTAAGAAGAGATGGAGACACTCCAAGGCCATTTAAAAAATATTAGTTCTGTAGTCATCACTCGAGGGTGTTTTTTTCAATAATAAATTTAAATCAAAAGTCGACCCGTCTTAAGATTTTCTAATCATGAGTTTATGCGATAGTTTACGAGACAGGTTTGGCATTTTATGAAGTCATATAGAAAAACATTTCCATTTGTGGTTTCACATAAACCTTCACATTTGTATAAATTAACTATGCTTCAACTAAAAATGTAATTACCTGCAGTGTGGTGCCGGTGATGTTATTTAAAATAGTGTTAGTTCTGCTTAAACGAACGGAGATGTTTGATTTGTAGATTTCAGAATCGATCTTAATGCTCCACTGACTACCACAAAAATCATTCATTTACTGTTAACGATAAATAGTAATGAATATCTCTAATCGTCATTTTAAAATTCTCGTGTAACAATGGTTAAATCGGCTGTTTTGTTTGCAGTACAATCAAAACAAACTTTTTGTGTAAATTTAAATAATTATACATATTATGTCTTTTAATATTGATGTTGATATTGCCATGCTGATTTGATGTTTATGCTTTTACTGTCGGGATTGGATCACATAGAAACATTTGACTAAACTGTTTAACAATTGAAATGAGCGTTAAATTATATCGGAGAATCACTCAAAACTGTGCTACAAATGTAAATATGAAAATATAAGACAAGGATACCTTTCCAGTCTCCAGTTCTTCTCATAAAAGTGGTCGAGAGTCAACAAAAGGATTGGAAAGACAAATTTGAATATGCAGATTCGGCAAATATTCATGTTCCGTGTAGCTATTCTGTTAGTGAAAGACGAAGCTCAAAAATAACAGAGAGACAATGTCTAGCGGAGTAGACGTATTGTGGAGGGGAAGTACGAGGCTTGTTCAATTGAAACCCATCTTTGGTCCGGGAAAAATTTATTGACAAGTACAGTTACAAATAACTACCATTACAATTGAGGCACATATCCCACTGTTCCACCAACCGATGTATACCCTGCTCATAGAATTCTTGTGGCTGCTGCTGGAAAAATTCTTTCACAGCGTTTTGTACTTCTGCGTCCGACTGAAAACGGTTACCTTTTAACGCCTTTTTTAGTGGCACAAAGATGTGAGAATCGCAAGGCGATAAATCGGGACTATAGGGTGGATGCTCTAATATCCTCCATTTCTTCCGTTGCAGATTTTCTTTCACTACGTTGGCAAAATGAGGACGAGCATTATCACATTTGGACGGATTGTTAACAACAAACGCCATTTCAAAGTCACAATACTTAAAATCGCTGTCAAATATAAACGAAATAAACAGATCAGTGTGACGTTTGCATACACTACTAATGTTGGAAAACGTCAGTTGAATGATAACAATTGTTTCCAAGGCTAACCTGACCAAAGATGGGTTTCAATTGAACAAGCTGTGTTTGTTCTCTCTTGGACATATAATTATAATTTTATGTATAGTGAAAATGGTTGAAAGCCCAGAAAATACATAATAAGGAATATTATTAGTAATAGTGAATAGAACATGGAAAAGCGAGAGCCAGAGAAATGGGGGATAGCATTCATTACGTCTATATACAATAATGAAGACCGAAAACAATGTCACAATTATAGGGGATAACCCACTATCGTGAAGATTTATTAACAAATTGTAAATAACAGAATGAGAACAATACTAGATACCCAACTATAAGAATCACAAAGCGGATTTAGAGCAGAAAGGAGCACACAAGATCTAATATTTACGATAAAACAGATGATACCGAAACCACATCTAGTTTTTACAGATCTTGAGAAGGCATTCGATACAATACCTACAAATGAAGTATGGGAAGGACTGGAAGAAAAAGGAGAAGTTATTCAAAACAGATATGTGAGACAAATAAGAATTTATTTATACGTAAGAACCTAAAGTCAGAAGTATGTAGAACTAGCATAGTATTGAGACAAGGCACAAAACTTTATTTCATGTACAGTCAAAGTCAAATGAAACGCACAACTAGATTAGGTTGAGACTGGATTATTCAAACATCTGCTATCCCCATCATACAGATCTAAGTTTCTTAGGACACAATTGAAGTATTTCTGATACAGTTGTATGTATGTATGTGTGATTTTTGGGGTGACATTCACTAAGACCTAAAAGATCGATTGTGCCCCCTTACTTCTACTCAGTTTCTGAGGAGAGTCTCAGAAACTAGTAGTTCCTTTGGTCCTCTTTCCCGAAGGAATTTTAGGATGTCTGCAGGCTTCAACTCAGGCAAATGTTCCTCTTCTATCCAGTAATCTCCCAGGTGCTGTGCTCTAGGATTCTGGAGTGCTGTGCAGTTGGAAAGTATGTGGATGGAGGTTTCTTCTTCCATTCCACAAAATCTGCATTCTTCTTCCTCCACTATTTTGAGCTTTTTCAGGTGCCCATTCAGGCGACAATGTCCCGTTAGGATCCTGTCAAAACTCTTAGCGCAGTTTTACTTTGACTTTTGCATTCTTTTGATCTCAACAGGTTGTAGTCACCCAGAAGAGTCTTTGATTGTATAAGCCCTACTAGATCTTTCCAATGGTCAGATCTTCTTTTTTTCTCGGCTTCACTTATTTCTTCCAATATTACATTGGAGCTGATTCCGCAAAAGGGTTCGGGCCCCCAGAAAGGTATTTCAGTCCCCCTCTTTGCTAGTTCATCTGCTATTTCATTTCCTTCTATTCCAGTGTGTCCTGGAATCCATAGTAAGGTGACTATGTTGTTCTCGCCTAGTTCATTGAGTTTGTCTAGGCATTCCCACACCATTTTGGAACTGATTACACAAGAGCTCAGTGCCTTAATGGCTGCTTGACTATCCGACATTATGATAATCCTTTGTCTTCTGTATCTGTGGCATGTCCCAGGTTGTCTGATTTCTAAGAAGTGAGGAGGTGTTTTTTTTTTAATGATTCCCTCTCTACTTAGTCTGTATCTTGTTCTTTCTGCTACACTTTCCACCACCATATGCAAAGGGGTGAGGTTGAGAATCACTTCCATGGCTGATGTTGGGCATGTTCTCATTGCTCCTGTAATGCATATACAGGCTAGTCTTTGAATTTTGGAGAGGTTTTCTCTCGTCGTCAATAGGCTAGTTCTACTACACCAGGCAATGGCTCCATAAGTGATGATTGGTCTCACTATGGCAGTGTACATCCAGCTTAGGATTTTTGGGTTACAGCCCCAGTTTGCTCCTGCCAGATTTCTGCAAACCATTATAGCCATTTTTGCCTTGTATGTAATCTCCTTTTCGTGTTTGTTCCACAGGAGTTTACTGTCTAAAGTTAAACCTAGATACTTGACTTCTTGTCTCCATTCAATCTCGTTCCCATCAAGTTTTATGGTTTTGAGGTTGAGTTTTCTTTTCTTAGTGAAGGCTATCAGGATGGTTTTAGTGGGGTTGATTCTAAGTCCCACTTGCCTACACCAGCTATTTGTATAGCTCAGACCCTTATGTACAATATCGCAAAGGGTGTTCTCGAATTTTCCCCTGGCTGTTATGACAATATCGTCGGCATATCCTTGGCAGGATACACCGAGATCCGTCAAACCACACAGGAGTTCGTCAACCGTCAGACTCCACATTAATGGGGATGCTACTCCTCCCTGTGGGCATCCTCTGGTAGTGCAGATGGAGACAATGTCTTTGCTCGTCCTCGTTTCTGCTATTCTTGTGGAGAGCAGTTCCGACATCCATTTGGATGTTGTGCTGTCTACACCTCTTCTGTTCATTGTTTTTCTGACTGCCTCATGTGGAGTATTGTCAAAAGCTCCTTCTATGTCCAAAAATGCACATACTACAGTTTCTTGGTTGTCTAGAGCACCTCGGATATCCTCCGTCAGTTGTACCAGTGCAGTCTCCGTAGATCTGCCTGCCCGGTAAGCATGCTGACATGGGTGGAGAGGTAGTCTCTCTAGGATTTCCGTTCTAATATGGTTATCAATAGCCTTTTCCATCGTTTTGAGTACAAACGATGTTAGACTAATTGGTCTAAAGGATTTGGGGTTTGTTGTGTCCCTTTTTCCAGTTTTTGGAATAAAGGTTACTATTGCCCTTCTCCATGCTTCAGGTATATAACGCAGTTCTAAGGTGCTTCGACTAATTCTAATCAGATGCGGTATAATTTCGTCTTGTCCTTTCTGGAGCAATGCTGGGAAAATTCCATCTGCTCCTGGTGCCTTGAAAGGTGAAAAGGTGTTCATGGCCCATTTCAACCTATCGTTACTACAAATGTGTTTGGCCATTGTAATACTTTCTCTTGAAGGACTATTGTGACCTTCGAGAGGATTATCTCCCCTATTTGGGGTACTCCCTGGAAAATGAGTTTCTAGTAAGAGTCGAACTCTTTCCTCCTCATTATCGGTATATTCACCATCTGGCTTCCTCAAAGCCATATCTGTGTTGACCCTACTTTTCGCCATAACTTTGTAAAGTCTTGCCGCAGCAGGTGTTGTGTTTCTATTCAGAAAAACTCAATTAGTTTCAATAATTTATGATAAGCCTTCGCTAAACTGTATCAGAGGTGAGAAACACCTACTACAAGGAAATTAGAAAAGCTAAAAGAAATAGCATTGTATTACTGTCAGGAACTAGACGGAGCACATTTCGAACACTTGCCATGAGAATCCTCTGTTGATATTTGATTAATTGAATTAAAGAAAAATAATTTCAATAATTTTGGTATTTACTTAATTCATCCGTCAAAATTAGTTTAAACCTAAACAAAATTAATATGACTATGTAGACAATGTCAATGCCTGTCAAACAAGATATCCCTTGCCATAAGGTCCTATTAAAAATTATTGGCCAGAGTGGCACTGTGACGTCATCTATTACTATTACGTCACCTGTTACCATTAGTAGAGAAGTTTACAACACTTTATTTTCAACATCCAAATTTTATTAATGTAAGTGTAGCCGTTCAAAAGATACGAGGATGGGGAGGGGACTTTTGAAGAGCACTGTATAATAGCACATCTTTTGTATGCTGCATTCTATGTCGGATTTCAATAAATATTGTAAATATGATTTATTTATTCACAGGTTGTCCCAGCAAGAATAATATTAGTACTACATTTGAAGCATCCCTTTGATAATTTTCCAAAATTCAATACACAGACCTATGTATGGTGCCTGCTGGAATACAATTATATCCACAAACTCTTCAGTTCATAATCATTTGTTAACAGGAATCCGCACGATCCATCAAAGTCCTCTCCTCTCTAATGCTCTGCTCTGCGCCATACCGGAAATCGCAATCTCCATTAATTTGGACGGTGCACACAAACAAACACGTTCAATATAAAGAGCCGGTACATGGAAGAAATATCATTGGTGAACATTGTTCAGTTTATACGTTTATTACTTAGACGCGATCCACTTTGATGCGTGGTCAAAACTGGATCCATTACCAACGAACCACTATGTTGCTGTAGTTTGGGCACACTGCGAACAGCTTGTTTGTAAACGTTCGCCAACGTCTAGCGACACGCAAAACATCATTGAACACGTAACAGATTATAACATCTTCGGTCTTATTAATAAACACTGAGTAACCTTAGACTAACTTTATTCTATGCTTAAACCATCAGTTTGACAGATACGCTATAAACGCATTTTAGACAGGGAATAGGCTAGCTACTCCGAGGCTGGGACTAACTTTGGTAGTCATTTTAATCTAAGGAAATAGGTAGTTTAAGCTCGGAATAACCTTCGACTAAATATAATTTTAGTTTTGTTGAACTGTCAATTGTGGTATAAATAAGTTGTCATATCGTTATTCAAAATTCAGTTTGTCGTTTTTGTATGATCAGTTTATATTATTATTTAGTTTATTATTATTAATTATGTATATTTACTAAGTATTTGTGTTGGTTCAGTGAGTAGTAATTATTTTGTGATGGAAGGAAGATATTATTATTCGGATGATTTGAGAATGATGGGAGGATTGGAAGAAGCAAAGAATATTCGTTCGATCAGAAAAATTAAATGTTATTAAATTCGGGCTAATCCCTCAAAAACATTGTAATGAGAGGAATTTGCAGCAATCAAATCAAAAATAAAATATGTTTATCATTTTCTATTTAATTTTTCCTTTTCTTTTTGTTGCGAAAATTTTTCATGTACTTGCGTTGCATACTAATCCGGAGTTCCTCCTCAGCACGCCTTTTTTTGATTTCTCCAATTTGGAAGTGAATTTCATGCAAAATTGGGAAATACTACTTTTAACACAAAATACCAAACTGAGAGATGATAATAATGAGATAACTTGCTATTTTTGTAATTAATGAACAGAGCACTGACACATGTCACAATAAAAACAGAACAGATGTCACCGTAACGTCACGTTATTAGTCAATTCTTACCATAATACTGTAAATCTTTCTTATCTAATTCCGCTATCAACTGTGACACTTTAAGTCACTCCTTGACGTTAGGTAACGTCACATCTCTCATAACCTTCATATATCAGTTATGAAAAGTAGTTATGTAAAAACTTTACGTAACTGTTTAGGTTTCAACATAGAGATACCACATGAGTTTCAAAGAATAATCTATTAAATGGGTACTGTCAAAATTGACAATTATTTCATTATTTAAACTGACAATTACCCCATTATTTTATTTCTATAGTATTTTAAGATTTATAAACATTGAAAACAACATTATTCAGGACACAGTTAAATAAAGTAAGTCAATTTTCTTGGTGAATACATCATAGTAACAATACTTCTAACACCATTTGAATACACTTTAATATTATAATTGTAATTGAAGATTTTATTAAATATTAAGCGCGGAATTAGATAAAACGTTGTACGTAAACACGTTATGAAGAGAGCGACATTGTTCAACTTGCGTAATTTGCAGAACTCGCTAGCGCTCGTTTTGGCAAATATTACGCTTGTTGAACAATATCGCTCTTTTCATAACTAATTACGTAAATATCTATTAAGTCATGTTCTAATCCAGTAATAATGATAAAGTAACTATTACCTCCTCAGTCGGAGTTTATTAATAGCAATTGTATTACTTCTTCAAACCGACGCTAGTCTCAGAATAACTAGTCTCTGACTAATCTAAGACTAAGTGCGCAGTAAGGAATTTTTATTAATAAGACCGCTTAAGTTTGGAAAAAAAATTTGAACGGTATTTTTACATATATGGATTATTGTTAATTTGTCAATGATAAATTTGCCGGAAAATATACTACAATGTTGTATGAAATACTAGAGTGGAAGAGCATATAAAAAACTAATGAAACTGGACATGCGGGAATTGTACAACATCGGAAACTGATCATTTATCTGGATATATTAATGTGTTCCGCTGTAAATTTTTATTGTAGATACATGTTGTGAAATGAAGCTAATCTGTAAAAATGTAGCTTGTCCGTATAGCGGAATAGTTGTCATATTTATCATAATAATTGCCGTGGATACAAACATTTATATACGGGGCTGGTCTAAGCCTGAGGGCATTAATATTGGGGAAATTTGGTATTGAACATAAACAGAAAAAGTGTATATTATGAAGATGTATAATATATGTGCTTTGATAACACAGGATTTTTTAAACATGCACTTACTGATTCACTTGGTAAAATTTTGGTTGAAGATATCACATTTGAAAATAATTCTTTTATGATAATATCAAAGTAAGAAGTCGGCACATTTTGATGTAATGAATCCATTTATAATTAATTAGTGCTGAAGATCCATTAAAATCACTCCAAAATCTCAACTGTGATTTATAATCCTCTTATGTTAATTATTATTGTTTGCGTATGGCTTTTGATTTGATATGTAATTGAATGCCAATCGTGAGTAGTGTCTATTAACCACAGTATTCATCGACAAAAATAAGTTTTTGGTTGAATCAAAGTATCAATTGTTAAAATCTCCAATTTCAATAGCTATGACTATAATTACACGTTGGTCCATAATTTTTTTAATAGCAGGTATATTATGGTTGAGTGTATATTAAAGATAACATCAATATAAACACTTAAATACGTATAATATGGATCAGACAAATTGGCTCAAAAAAATAACTGAATGATGTAATAATGTCAGGGTAGACGAACACAGAGAGAAGAGTTATTTATAGACAAATAAACTGATTTGTTTGACCCCTCTTTGTTTAATACTAACATTGCTTATTCAATATTAAGAAGCCATATTAACATTAAGAGATTGGGAAATTTTGATATAAAAAAATGCTTCATTCGAGTGTAATTTTTTTAATGTGAAGAAATTTGTTCTTCTTCATGCACACCTTTATACAATTGTTTTTCAAAAACTATATTATATAAGTTTACGAAGCACTATATAATATTTTGTCATAAAATATAACGATGCTATTTGGGTAAAAATTGTTTTCATTACCCAGAAAAAAACCTAACATCTTCAATAATATTCCATCACTTCAGAACAACAAATTGAATATTCATAGTAAATCATTTGAAAGTTTTGACAGAGATTTACATTTTTTAAATAAGCCTATTGATTATTAGCCTCAAATAAGATCTACTTCATACCGAAAAAATAAGTATTTGAGTATATTTGTACATTTATTGTTACAAAAAAAAATTCTCTACTCCAAATCTCATATTTCTTCACCCGTAAGAAATCACATTAGCCCACGAATTATGTGGCAATTAATATAAAGAACTGTCACCCCACCCTGCCTTATTATTCAGAATCGTACCGGTCGTTTGGAGTGAGTCAGTGAAATTCATAGATAAAGGATATATTACGTGAAATTAGATTAGTGTGAGCAATTTTACTGATTATTGTAAAGTTTGTGGTTAAAGTGCTCTGGACAAAAATGAGTCTAATAATATCATCGCATCGAGCATCGCAGCGGAGTCAGTTAGTCAGTTAGTGTTGATACTGAAAGAAAGCAATCGCGCCTCGATAAAGTGTTTATAAAGTGACTCTCATATAAATTAGTTAGTGTGTGTTTAGTGTATCATATAAATTATTAAATAAGGACTGTATTTGAATATAAATCTGTAGATATAAATAAATTGTAAATATAAATTAGAATAAACGTTACAATATAGAAATGAATGAATTGTTAAACACATGCATGGCTATTCCAAGAATTGTGAAATCTCTTTGAAGGTGAGGAAATAAATGTTAGGTTATATTCAAGTAGTTAGAAGTAGCAAGCAAGCGAAATGTACTTCAAACATACACACTTCTCAGTTAAACCTGTCAGTTCTAGGTACTCCAAAAAACTACTATGCATGGGAAAAGCATTAATGAACACACTTACGGTTAGACAAAGGCTATCTTGTGGATACCATTGTTGGTTATGTTTTAGATCATGTAGGTATGTTTAATTTCAAAAAAATATATGCTTTCCATTTTATAAATGTATGGTTCCTATTTTAAAAATGTATAGTTTTCATTTTAATAGATCAAAATATTCAGCAACAAGTCTTTTATTCCTATCCTGCATTCCTACTAAACAGTTTCATGCATAAATAGAGAAGAAAATTAATTTTTATTAGATTTAAAAGTGTTTGTCATGGAAGTACTGTCATTTTAATTCGTGTCAAGACTAACCATCGACGCAATATATTGTTTATCAAAATTATGGTTCGGTTATGTTTAATTTTAGTAAAAATCGATGGTTTTCTTAAGAAACATTTGTTTCCAGTGAATAAATATAATTTGCTGGGACGATACATTTTTTACAAATAAAAAACATATCGTTAACCCGACCAATATATTTTTTTATGGTAAAGAAATATGTTTTACCGTGACCATACATTTTTTTATGATAAAGAAATGTCATTCTGCCATAGAATAATTTATCTAATGATAGAACAATATAGTTAGCCCGCAAAAATAAGTATTTTTGTCATCGTTCCTTAATAAATAATGTTCGAGACAAACATGATACATTTTCACAAGAATAAATATAATTTTCGATAGATAATTCATTCTATTAATGACAATGAATATGGTGTTATTCGTAGGTAATATTACTTCCCGAACTTGAAACAAATCCTTTCTTAACGACAAATTAAATATTACTTAGGCCATATGGAAAATCATATTTATTTGACATGATAAGATTTTAATTGTCACAAATAAATCTTTTTCTCGGTGAAGATAGAGAAACTAAAATATTTTGGGAATAATTGAAATGTATTCAACTTTTGCTTAAACAATCTGCGGACTTCATTGCCTCCAAACTAGCCAGGTTATCAAACGCAAGAAATATTCTGACATAGTTGAGACGTTTTTTGAGGCACACTTGAGCACATAAAATTGTTCGAGTGCTTTCCAGGGCTGTTGATCTTGCAAACCCTATTTCTATTACTTCGTTTGTTTTTGACCTATCAGTATAATCAGTAATTAAAGGGATTTCGTTTTCTGCTAACTAACGCTCGTTGATAACAACGTCTAATGGCAATTTCACACCAAACCGACTAGTTGAGTTGCTGTTTTGTTGCTGTTTTGAAAAACAAAAACTGTTTTTAACGATAAAACTGTTTACGCTAAACAGACAAAAATTAGTTGCTGTCGAGTTTTTGTTTTCTGTCGTTATTCAGAGAAACAGTTGCAGTTTTGTTTAGTTCAATTCTAATGACATAAGCACACAGCTCGCCGCAACTTAGACTCAAGTAGATAACACACCCGTTTACACCAAACAGACTGAGTTGCAATAAACGCAGCAGCTCTTTGAATTTACCGACATCGATCGGGAAACGAAAAACAAAACAGCAACTGTTGAGTTGCCGACAAATCTTCAAAAAATCTGCAAAAAGTTGCGGTTTTGTTTTTTTTCAACTCGAGTTGCGGATTTGTCAGTTTGGTGTAAATTCGCTTTAACGTGATTTCGCAATCCTGTTTCGCAGACATAAAGTCCGAAGAGATCTTCATGGATTGGATTGTACAAAAAATTTTAATATGGGATCAAAATTACCAAGTTAATAGATTTAAACAAGGAATATACTAGACTTTTCAGAGCCAGATTTGTGGATATGATCTTAAGAACTTTTGATTTTCATACACCTATTTTGTGGTTGCCATTCAGGACCGCCATACGGCCAAAAGTCGGATGATGAAGTAGATTATTAATCCTCCAGCTGGTACACAAATGGATAAAAAACGGAACTGGGTACAGGAAAATGCATACATGGGCCAAAATATGCGCTATCCAAAGCCTTCTGATTCTCTTCCATAACTATCCAAGCTGAAACATTGCAGATGAACAACCTACATGCCAATTTATGCATCCAGAGTGTTTTTATGGCGAATAAATCAGTAAAATGTCTAACAGCCGAGCTGCGACAAAATCTGCAGAAGGATCAAATCTTAAAATCCATTCACAGAAGAATGCTGGAAAAACTGGCAAGGGTCAACAAAATCACCCATTACTAGGTGCCAGGTAATAATAATATTGAGAGTAATGAAATAACTGATAAACCAGTTTGATCAGCTTCAGGAACGTCCTCGGCTACATTTGAACCATTCTGTAAACTGTCAAGAAGAGACAAAGGCCGGAGATCGATAATAGAGAAGCAAGGAAACATGATGCAAGGAATTAATAGGGTACTCGGCTCCAGAAGCCAGAAAGCCCCATTTTAAATTGAATAACTGAATCAGATTCATCACTGGATATTGCCCGGTGAGATAGCAGAAAATCTAATACCTAAGGTCTTGGGCTAAAAGATATGGAGCTGATATAACTAACGCCCAATGAGGTGGCAAGAAAATCTCCAAAGAGTATTTTATGCTTTGCTAGAATAATTGGATTCCTGGATATGGTTCATTCAATAGCCTTTTTGGTGTGCGTAATCGACATATAATGTTGGGAGAAATGGGACAAAAAGGCAGGTCTGTGATTAATTCTAATCAAAATATCACAATAATGAACCGTTTAAATGTATCACAAATGTTAACCCTAATCTTTGACTGAAAAAATTTGATTGGTTGGTATTTAAAATATCATGAAGGCGTTCCTTTCGTAGCGGCAATGTGTCTTACGTCTTTTTCTAGTGTCCCACTGACAGTTCTTGTCAGGTTTGTACTTTGTTGTTTACGGTTAATATTCATTTATAAGAAGTGAATATTAATCTTATTGTTATAGTAATTCGAATAAAAAAAATATGCCCAGGTACATGGAAAAATATCAGTATTTTGAAAGTTCTCAAGTATTTTCAGTTAGAAAAAGAAGCTGGTGATTATTGATTCCATAACCTCCTCGAATTTGGCTTAATACGATCCTAAACATTTTATTTATCAAATTTAGGTTAGCTATATGTCAAAATAGCAAATAAAATGAACGACATACCCAGAACCCGGATATACGTCACAAACGATGACGCTCACAAAGAAGGTTATTGAATGTACCATACCTAATTAGAAAGCTGGTCGTAGTTTTGTAGAGCTCTGGCAGCTAATTGAGAATGCAATGGAAGTAGATCGATTGATAATTAATTTTTGGTTATAAAAGGCTGAAATTACAAAACACATGCAAAAGTGTACATCATTTTAAGTATAAAAAATAAAAAATATGGTAGCAAATGTATTCAGCTCAGATGCAAACTATCAATTGCGAATTGCTCTAGTTTTAAGGTAATTTCATGGTTATTACTCCACTAAAACTCAAATCACCCATAGACATTACACATTTGAAATAACGTGGATAATTATATAATAAAGTGAAAGGAAATCACACCTGCTTGCTGTGAATAATTTGTTATTAGTAAATAATTGAAATATAAATTATTTTGCGAAACAGACATTAGAGAATGATTGAATTATTCCATTTTGATATTTTTCATTCAATTATAACTTACCTATGATTTTAGGCACTTTATCAACTATTTTAAAACCATAGGTCGATTGACGTACCGAGAGGGAGCTCTAGAAGAATGCACAAAGTTCCTGGGGAAAATCAGTAACAGCATACACTTACAAGAAAGCTGCGTGAAAAATTGCTTACTTCACAAACCTTATCATGAAAAAATTTAAGCAACTTATGAGGTCAAAAGTAATTGAGTAATTCATTTGTTTATACATGTTTAGGGTAAATGTAGGATATATGCCCTAGGAGGATATGTGCCCCAAGCACGTAGTTCGCAAAATATATGCATATATTCGCTCTTTCTTCGATCTCGCGGCAGTGTGGGTGATCTGTAGTGCGATATCCATCGTTAGTCAACGCTCGATCACGATTTAGCAAAATATCACTGGAAACAATTAGTAAGGTAAGGTCTTAGTAAATTCTGATCATGCATGACTACTGAAATATTAGTTTTCTGAAGAATAACAACATTCTATCTATCGGAGCTTTCGTCTTCAATGTTGATATAAGTTGGGAATTGGTTTTCTAGGCTAGGATTAGTAGAAAAGATCATTTATATCAAGGAAATTTGCTAGGATATCCCATACGAAATAACACTTGGAGGGTTTATGACTCAGTAAAGCAGAGGATATATGCCCTTCAATTTGACTACTAATGATTCAATTTTTTTAGCTGCCAAGAAAATATATCATGAAGCGGAATATCAAACCACGTGTTTTGTGGTCTGAACAAAACTTGATGGAAGCTATTGAAAATGTGAAATCTGGAATTATGGGCATCAATGAAGCAAGTAGGGGATTTAATATACCTTCTAGAACTCGCAGAAGAAGATTGACTTCTGATAACTCCAAAAAAGTTCCTTTAGAGAAGCCTCTTGCTCTTGGTGTATCAAACGAAGTTCGTTTAGTAAATCATATTAACAGATTACAGCAGACAGGATTCGCTCCTACAAGAACAACTGTCAGATCAATTTCTTTCAGTTTTGCTAAGAAACTACGTCTAGAAAACCTATATTCACAGCGAGGCGAAATTAAAAGAAACAGCAGGGATGCATTGGTTTTATTAATTTATGGAAAGGCACCCGGAACTTTCCATAAGAAAAAGTGAAGGATTATCACTTGCCAGAGCAAAAGGAATGAATAGAGCAGAAGTTGATGAGTTTTACGAACTGTTGAAAAGAACTCTAGAGAAGTATGACCTGGTGCAGAAACCATGGGCCATCTTCAATATGGATGAGAGTGGCATACAAATAAATAATGAACCAGATAAAGTAGTGGCTATGGAAGGAAGTAAGTGTGTTCATGCTATCACTTCCAAAAAAAGGGAAGAAAACGTGTCTTTGATAGCATGTGCAGGTGCTGAAGGAAATGATCATAACTACGTGTTCCAATTCGAGGATTTGCTTAATCTAGAACCTAGTACAGCACCAGACATGAAAAATGTTGACAAACATAATAATTCTTTGCATGATGAATCTCCATTACCTGACATCAAGGAAGTTGCAAGCTGTTCCAAATCAGACTCACAGTCCCAGATGAAGAGCCGCAATTCTCCAGTGCACAATCAAATATCAGGAGAAACGGACGAAGCACCATCTAAATATTTGCATGAAATTGCTTCATTGCAAATAATTTGTAACAAAATGAATGCAAGGAAACAATCAGCAAAAATCATATCATCTGGAGGGACGAAGATGGAGAGAACGTACCTACATGTTCGAGTAGAGCCAAAATGGTAAAAAAAAGGAAATTAATGAAAACTCTGATAAAACAAATCAAACCCTTAAAAAAATGATGACAGCTCATCAGGTGAAGATCAACGTGATGATGTGATGTGATGATGATGATGCAGATTGCTTAGAATGTTTGGAAAACTACTATGGCACAAAAAAACCTGTGGACTGGTTGCACGAAACCTGTACCATGTATGGCAACAGTTGCAATAACTGTGTTCGATTGAAGAAAAGACAGAATAAAATGATAAATGTTAAGAAAACCATCGATTTGTAATAGATTTAGTGCTTCTCGAAATATTCTATAATAAATGTTGATTTCTTGACCATCTATTTTTTATCAACAGATGATTTAGTATCTATCATAAAAGGAAAAAAATTGTATCCTCTTACTGAACTGTGTCCAGGGCATATATCCCTATGAGGGGCATTAATCCTCAACTCATGAGGCACAAATCTCATCAAGAGGGCGTTTATCCGACTTCGTAAAATTTTTCAATAATTTTTTTCAGTCGTTTCTCGACTTAACTAACCTGTTTACAATTATATAATTTTATTGTGAACATCAATTCATTGCAAGCATAACACAATCCAGTGAGTAATTGTCAATATATTCAATGATATAGTGGCATCAATAATTAAGGTAGGGCATATATCCCAAATTTACCCTATACAAATTTTCTGAGAAGTCAAAAGTTCGCGATTCAGATGGAAAACAATAAATATTTGATCACTTGACCTCATAGGCACTAAAACTACTTAATTGAAATGAATTGGAGTTTAGTTAGTAAGGTGTGTTGTATAAATAAATCAAGCCAACTGTCTGTCTTATGCCATTTGTGTTGAGAATTCACCGAATATATAATATTTAATATATGTATATGTACAATACGTATGTTCAGTACATATATAGTGTACTGCAATAGGAACATTTCCTTAAATTACGTAGTCAGTCAGAGACGTAAACCCCATGTAAATATTCATGAATAGGTGAATTATATTAACGATCAAAGTGGGTAAGTACTTCTAACTTTGGGTATTGAAGTTAGATAGGTATATGTATATACTCTGGTAAACTCAACCACCCTCTATCCCTACACAGAACTTTAGTTTGTTAACGATAGATTATTTTGAGCATAACTCATTAAAACTTTTTATCTTTTCAAGTAGCTATCTGTATGTTGTTCGAGGGTTATTCGCTGGAACGTTTTACAACTTTGTTCCACATGATTTTGTAACTTGTTATTATATGGGTTGGGACTGGGAAGATGAATGTTTTCCAATTAAGTTTGAATCACAGCTACAAGTATGTTTGTTACAATATCGATGATTAATTATGTTTAGGTTACTACTGAGTTAGTTGTACTTTTCTTACATTAAATGAACTGGGAATCTTTGGAATGAATTTTATGTCGCTCAACAATTATTATTGAAGAATATTGCGTTGATTCTGCAAGGTTGGACGTATTAAAAGTATTCGGAAAGTGGCATGCTCGTTCTCCAGACTTTAATACTCCAAATTTTTCCATGAACATAGATTTCTTGTATTTTTTGAAAGAGCCGTTCACTATTCAACTTTTGGAAGTTAATATCTTAGTAACTGAGGTGTATTAATCAAAGTTGTAACAAATATTGTATTTCACAAGTCACAATATATATAATTGCCAAATTTGACAGTACCTGCTGCTAGCCATTCTGTTAGCTTGAACTTGGCCCGACACGCTACCGCGTAATCTACTACTACTACTACTACTACTAAATGTGCAGGCGAGCCTTGTCCTGGACAACTCAAGCCAACGTTCCTACACTGAGGCCACTGGCGGGCCCATTGTGCCATTCCTGCTACCTAGTCATCCATGAAGCCGAGCCCTTCAATAAAGGCCACAACCTTTTTCGGTGGATGCCTGCTTGTGTATCCAGGAGCCAGGACAGTGACTCCGGAGAGTAATATGGCCCAGTGTGGACACTCTAAGAGAACATGAACTGACGTTTCATCAGTCATGCCGCAACCCCCACATAAGGAACTTTCCTCTACTCCTAGATTGTAGAGGTGCTTCCTCATACAGCAGTGCCCTGTTAGGAGTCCTGCTATCTTCCTTAGCCTACTCCTTGGTAGTTCAGTGGCTGCCCTGGCGTGTCCATCAGTCCATCCCTTCAGTAGAAGTTTGGATTGTCTAGGACCCTGCAGACCATTCCAATGAGCGAGGTGCTGATTCCTCAGCCACTTCTTCTTTGTTTTGTTAGGCCCAGGGTCGGGCCCGGGCCGCAGAGAGAAGCTGCCGCCCCTTCCGCAGCCAGTGCATCCGCCATCTCGTTGCCCTCAAAACTATAGTGGGCTGGAATCCATTCTAGCCGCACCACGTTCCGCCTTGCAAGATTAGCAAGTCGTTCTCGACATTCGTTAGCAAGTCCTGAGGTTTCCCTCGGCCACCAGACCAGAGCCGCATATGTGAGCATAGGCAGCATAATCACTCTATAGAACCATTTGATTGTTTTGGGGGTCAGTCTCCACCTCGGACCAATGGCTCTCCTACAGGCCCAATACGTGTTTGTGACCTTGCTTAGGCGACTATCAAGATGAACCTTCCATGTCAGTGATTTATCAAGGATCACTCCTAGATACTTCACCTGTTCAAACACCGGCAGTGGTACTCCATGATTTAGACCCTCAGGTCTTATACCTCTCTTTTTGGTGAAAGCAACTATCTCAGCCTTGGCAGGATTAACTGCAAGTCCGTGTTCGTTACACCACCCATGTACCCTATTCAGAGCCCTTTGCATGAGGTCCCTGAGAACGGTAATGTGCCTTCCAACAACAAGGACAACGATATCATCGGCATACCCAATCGTTAGAAAGCCCTCACCGTTTAAAAGGGTTATTAGCTCGTCAATGACTAGGTTCCACAATGTGGGCGAAAGAACACCCCCTTGCGGACATCCCCTAGCGACGATTACTTTTGCCACATGGTCTTTCCATGTGGCCTCTACTGTACGGTTGCACAACATGGCCCCAAGCCAGTGAGTGATCATTGGCTCTATTCCATGATTTGCCGCAGCCCTACACATGGATCCTACAGGGGTGCTGTCAAACGCCCCTTGTATATCCAAGAAAGCTCCCAGGGCGATCATGCCATTTTCCAGCGCCTTCTCCACCTGAGTTACCAGTTGGTGTAAGGCACTTTCAGTTGACTTGCCACACCTAAAAGCATGTTGGTTATTGTGCAAAGGATACCTAAGCCCAACCTTTTCCTTTATGTATCGATCAGCCACCCTCTCCAGTGTTTTCAGCACAAAGGATGTTAGGCTAATGGGTCTAAAGGATTTAGCAACCGTATATGTGGTACGACCCGGCTTGGGTATGAAGACGACTTTCACCTGCCTCCACTGTTCAGGGACATACCTGCGTGCCAAACAGGCCCGAAAGATATGCACCAGAATTGTGCCAACGGCCTCCCAGCCTTGTTAAAGCAAAGCCGGGAAGATTTGGTCTTTCCCCGGAGACTTGTATGGTCTGAATGACCGTATCGCCCAAGTACTCCGCTCGTATGTGACTATTTCTTTTGCTAGAAGATAGTCCTCTTACATGGTCGCTGTATACCTACATATCCCATGTCAGGACACTCCCGCTCGATTCCCTCAAAAGCGGGGAAGTGTATACATATTGTATTTCACAAGTCACAATATATATATATATATAGCACTGATAGCCAGGCATTGCTGAAGGCTATCAGCAATCCTACCACGAAATCTAGACTGGTTAAAAACTGCAAAGAGTCCCTTAATAAGCTGGCAAGAGACAACACAGTGTCTCTAGTATGGGTGCCGGGACATGAAGGGACTGCTGGTAATGAATTGGCGGACCAGCTAGCTAAACAAGGCTCTAAAGGAGACTTTATAGGTCCGGAACCGTTCTGTGGAATCACAAAGGATTACATAAGAGGGGAAATCCGGAACTGGCTAGACAAAGAACACCAAATTAAATGGAGGTTGACAGAAGGTCATCTTCACACAAAAAGTCTACTGAAAAAGGTAAACAAAGAACTCTCAACCAGTTTATTGAAACTGAGCAAAAGACACTTGAAGACAGTAACCGACCTGGTTACTGGACATTGCACTCTAAGGAAACATTTGTACAGAATGGGAATAGTCAGTGAACCTTTCTGTAGGAAGTGCGAACTAAGGGATGAAACACCTATTCATATATTCTGCTCATGTAAGAACTTAGAAGGACTCAGACAGAAGCATTTTGGAAAGGAAACTATACAACCATCAGAACTACTTAAAATCCCCCCAAATAAGCTAGTGGCCTATATAGAGGACACGAAACTTTTGGAGTGGAAGTAGATAACATTGGGAATGGTACAATGACTTAGGTCAAGTGCCCGGGCTGTTGAGCACAACCCAAACGTTTGAATGAATGAATGAATGAATATATATATAATTGCCAAATTTGACAGTACCTGCTGCTAGCCATTCTGTTATCTTGAACTTGGCCCGACACGCTACCGCGTAATCTACTATTATTTATATTTCAAATTCAAGCTCTCGGTACTTTATTGAACTCATTTGTAGAAAAAAGTTAATCAGCATTTTCTTTTTCCACGAGCATTATACAGTTAACTTCACAGCGACCGCAAAATATATCGGCTAAGAATTTAAAAGTAATAAAAACAATCAACAACTATTCTTTTCCTTCAGTGTTTTGTAGATCAAAGAAATGAAGAGATTGAAATTTGTTGTTCATGCTTTATTACAAAGACTCATTCCTTGGAATAATAAATCAAAGATGCGGAACTGGGTTATTTTTTGTCGGTAAATTTAAACTTACTGGTAAATGGAGAGGAACAGGATACGCTAACTAATATTTGTTTGCACTGCCTATAACTTGTCTATGATGGTGTCGCGTTATTTTCGTATACGGATTATTTAGTGTTATTTACATACAAGGGTCGGCGGTTTGACACCAGATAAAAAAAGAAATTTCGAGAGAGTGTCATTTGCCTACACCTATTTAAATAAATGCAGAAAGGTGTAACATTTTTACCGTCTTATCTGAAGACAATCTTCTACTTTTTGCGATGCTAAACAATACAAATTTGGTCCAGATACCTCCATTAAAAGATTGTATCTAATATTGCATGATTGGGTTTTTGATATGCGAAAATGTGGCGGGGAAGACTACAAAGAAGCGGCGGTACATAACAATCCGGGAAAGACTCGGAGTGAAAATACCCTGCGAAGGACCAGAGGACTACAGGAACCTAACGAGGTACCTGAGAGAAGAGAGGAAAGAAGTGGAGTGGTATACGTATATGCCACAAGAAGAAAGGATGGCAAGGATCGTCATCCGAGGATTAACGCACTGCGAGGACACCAAGGAAGTCAAGGAAGAAATCGAAAGACAAGGGGTAAGTATAAAACGACTAACCCAACTTCATTCCAGATTCGGAGAGAGAAGACCGCTGCCCATCTACCTGGTGGAGCTGGAGCCCGAAGAAAAAGAAAAAATCCGGAAAATACAACACATCCAGAACGTGAGGATCAGGTGGGAAGAACAAAGAAGAGGAAAGGGGCCGACGCAATGCTACAACTGCCAAGGCTTCCACCACGGACAGACGACGTGTAACGTAAACACGAAATGCGTGAAGTGCGGAGGACCACACCGATCCAACGACTGCCCACGACCGAAGACCAAGCCGGCCACCTGCGCAAACTGCCTGGGAGAACACCCGGCAAACTACAAAGGATGTCCAAAAGCCCCAAACAACCAGAAGACAAGGACAACTGCAACAGCGGTGAAGAAGACAGGAGTCAGCTACGCCCAAGCCGCAGCTAACAAGAAAACAACAACGACGACGGCAACAAAACAACAGATCCTCGAACAGGTGACAAAGCTATTAGCTCAGCTAATGGCTTAAAGTCGCTTGTAAGAGATCGGAAGAAAAGAAGACACACTCTATAAGGGTGTTTTCAGCCGAAATTACCGGCTGAGGACGCACTTTGTAGAGGCAGCGCAAACACACACAACAGAAGACACAGACACAACGGAAGACCGCCGAAGAAAAAACCACCGAGGTTACACGGCCAAAGAGAAGACGGCTCGCCCCCAGCTGCTAGCCCTTTTAGCTAGGGACGAGCTGTACGCCGAAACGCGAACTACGATGATGAGACCCATCGGATAAGATGGGGGGATGTGGTGGAAGTCCTCCCCGGAGATGTACCTCGCTTAGAGAGGAACATCCTGGGTGGGACGGGCTCATCGAGGTTGTGTGTGTGTGCAATTATAAAGAATTCAATATTGTATTTAACCCTTCCACCGACGTAAAGTTCAATGCATCACGGGCTGCACTTAATGCTGAATGAAAAATCCTACAGGGAAAACCCTTATACTGCTCGATTTTAGCAGAGCACTCGACACTATAAACATAACTTATCAATTGATATATTACAGTATATAGGTTTTTCAGAAAATGCTCGATAATTAGTTAGTAATTATTTGAAAAATAGACAGCAACGTGTCTCTCTAAATGGCAAAAGCTCAGAGCTACTTTCACTTTCGTCGGGTGTACTCAATATCGGGTCCGTTATTGTTCTCAATTTATGCGTTTCAACTATTGCGACACATATCTTATTGTAGTACACATTTATACGCAGATGACAGCCAACTCTACTATAGCTTTTTTCCGCAGGCAATGGGCTCATTTACATATTTTTTTTCATTTCACCTATAGGAAGAGCACATCATTTTGAGGCTCTGTGCAAAAAATTAGACGTCAGTGAGACTCCTCTTCGCTCCTCTCCGAATTTCAGGCGTGACGTCATCGCATATGCGGAATCTCTCGTTCAGAGAGCGGATACCGCGCCGATCGGTTTTCGGTCAGATGACTACTTAGCTAGTAACAGTATTTTGCTAGCTTATATGCATATTATTTTTTATTAAGTATACAGTGTTATGTTTGTGAAATAAGAACGTTTAGAAATAATTTAGTCTATTCGACACAATGGACTAGAACCAGAGTAAGAAAAGCTATAAATATTGTGCGGTTCCAGAATGTAAAAGTACTACGATTAGAACATCTAACGAAACATTTATTTCTATTAATAAGGAAGCAAGAAAAACGGAATGACAGAAAAACATAAAAAGACTTAAAGCATTCACTGATGAGTCAACATACTTTGTGTATTTTTGGGATTTCATTTTTCTTATATCAGAATCGTTATAAATTACCTTATAAAATACGTTGTGAATCCATATTGAGAGGGTTATTGAAAACCACACGCTTGTATTAATCCAAATTTATTAAAAAAGTAGATAATATTGTTCTTATGGCTCGTGGTGTTATCAATGTTCAAAATTATTTAATAAAATAATGGGTCAGTTCTTCACAAGTTAAATTTTATTGAATACTGCTTTTTTCCAAAAAACAGGTAATCTTTTTCAGTAGATCATCAACAAAACTGGCGTATATTATATGTTTTGGAAGAAATTATTCTATTTGATTCAAAGTCCGGATCAGCTCTAACAAATATCGCTTTTTTTACCAGTGAGGTACATGTGCATTTGAATCTGATGTAAACATTTGGAACCAATATTACCTGCTTCATCAAAATAAGTTTTTCTTGTTCTTTTCAGCATTGGTGATTTAATTTCCACTACACATTCATCATAAATAGCATTTGGAAAAGCTCCTTTCATTGGGCAGTCTGCAGTTGAAAAAATTGCAATTCTTAACTGAGTGACCTGTAGCGTTATCTCCGTAACTTTGTCCACCAGTCCAGGAATAAAATAAAACAACTTGTCAGAAGACTTCAAGTGAGATTTATGTTAAGATAAATAATGAAAAACTTGCTATGGCCTCGGAAGCTAAAAATTTAGGTGTGATCCTGGACACAGATTTGAGGTTTGAGAAACATATTAACGCGGTACTACTGAAAGCATACATATCTTTGAAAACAGTTTTTGGCATCAGACATTTTTTGTCATTTGGCGTGAAAAAAACACTATGTGAGACTTTGATATTATTGGTGTTTAATTATGCTGACGCTCTATACGGTCCATCTTTAACTGTTGAATTTACGAAGAAAATTCAGAAAATGCAAAATTGTTGTCTCAGATTGATATTTGGTATTCGAATACGCCGTAGCATCCCAAATAAACTTAAAGAAATTGGGTGGTTAAACATGAATAATAGAAGGATATTACATTCGGCGTGTCTCTATCATAAAATAGTACTTACAAGAAAGCCGTCTTACTTACATCGAAAAATAACACAAAGGACAGATATTCACAATTTTAACATTGAAAATAGAGGTTCAATTACAGTTCCATTCTTTAGGATATAACTTTTTTGATCGTCTTTCAGATATCAAATTAGCCATGTCTATAACGGACTTCCTACAGATCTTAAAAGTTATGAAATCAATAAGTTCAAAGTATCTGTTGCTAAATATGTTTTCACCACTCAAGCCTGAACACTCTGTTAATTTATTTTGTTCTTAAATTCAAAATGTTCCATGCTATAATTCCTAAACTAAGTCCGGATACCAACTTTTGAAATTTTAATTTTTTAATTCTCTTCCTTCATTTAAGCATGTACAGTTTTTAAGGTGGAGTGGTAGAGCAACTTTTATGGAGCTTAATGCCTTATACAAGCTGAACTTCGCCTTTTATTTGAAAATAATACAGACAATTATTATAATATTATTATTGAAAAGAAGATCCAGTATTGTCAATGGCCAGATTTTGACGAAAATGAACCGGAAGTACTTCAGAAGAAACTAAATCAAATTTTGGCGTTTGAATTAGCTTGGCGCCGAAGAAAAGCAGCTAATTTCGTAAACAGAATTGAAAAACATAAAAAAGAAAATGTTGCCTAGCGATTTGACTCGAAAAACTGTCATCATAAAAACTGATAGTTGACAGTTTTTCCCGTTCAATTGCTAGGAAAAAGTTTGTCATTGAACAACCCAAATTTTTCCAATGAAATACAAACCTGTTATTATTGGTGAAAATACCGACGTCACATAGTATGAAACCGAATTAAAGACACATATATACTGAAACTGCACAAAAGTTCTCGACATTCTTGATCGAAACAGCGGTAAGACTCGAGCAATCTCGATTTGCGATAATAACAATAGAATTTCACCCACAACCATTTGAAAGGAATAAAGGACGTTTAGATTTGCGGATAAAATCATGTTTACCAAGTGTCACAAAACTATTCTATACAAGCTTCCATTTATGTATTTATAGGTATATCATTTTCATGTACAAATGTTTCCCCATCACAGGAACTTCACCCACAACCATTTGAAACGGATAAAATCATGTTTACTATTTACATGTACAAATGTTTTTCCCCATCACAGGAATACAATAAAATAAATTCGACTGGCAAAGGGTACTCCATTCCTTCGTCATCCCGTTGTAAAATATCCATTTTCACTATCATCCCCCAACTTCAGGGTACTTCTACCTACTCTTCTCCCTCTCTGCATTACAAGAGACCTTCTGAAACATATTTTCATCTAGGTACCTCCTCCCTTGAAAACTCGTCATGGCTCATAGTTATAAGCAGCAATATGACTGGGTGAGTACTTACATTTTATTTCTGTGTCCCTTCTTAGCACTTGCGATGTATATTTCATCCTATGGACCCATTTTATAATCCCTTACATGAATCAGTAACCAATTTGATAGTTTTATCAGATAGTAAAAAAGCACTGAAATCTTTAGCATGCCCCAAAATCAGATCTACTGTTAAACTGCATTCACTGGTCTTAAACCAGCATTTGGAATATCAAAAACTGCATCATGTGGTTGTACATTTCGGTAGATTCAAACAAAAACATCAGACAAAGTGGCGCCACATTCCAAAGCAGGAACACATCAAACTCCTGCTGAAAAAACCTGGGAGTCGCCAGACAAGTAAAGTGCTAGAAAGAAACATTAAATGAGGATGTGGATGAAAAAAAATATTCAAAAATGGAGATAAAATGAAAATAAGGACGGCTCGTTTTCAAACCTTGAGAAATCTGTGCTGGAATGAAAATATGTCTCTTTTCTTTTCAATGTATTGTTTTTTTTTTTTTTTTTTTTTTTTTTTTTTTTTTTTCCTTATTTTTGGGGGAATGAAACCACAATAATGTTTTTTTCCGCAAATCGCTAGGAAATTTTGACATTCCTGTCAAAATTTCTTGAAGAAAAAGTCAGGACTTCCTTACTGTAAGGAAATGATATTTCCGTACAGTTGTTAGTGTTCTACATAAATGATTGGAAACACATTGCTTATAAGGAATTAATTTATATTTTGAAAACATCAAGTCATTGCTGAATACATTTTTGAGATCAATTTGTTATATTTACAGTAATTTGACAGTTAGTACAATTATTGAACATTAGAGGAACACTCTTAGAACTATGAGAAACATTTTGGACAACATGCAGGGTGGTAGGGTCATTTTGTTGAATATTTTGTACTGTGAAAATTTTATTTGCCACCTCAACCTTATTGTTAAGCGATTCTTCGATATATCCTTCAGCAACGTTTGATGACTTCCATCCGCCATGCCTCTTTAAACTAGTTATGTCGGCACCAGAGTCAACCAATATTGTTGCAGAAGACCGACGAAAGCAGTGACCAGTATATTCTGTCGGATTTACCAAGTTCAAATAAGTAGCAACTATTTTGGGCATTTTTCTAAATTGATGAATTCCTACCACTTGTCTACAACCCTTTCCGCTTTGATATTTAAAGAAAAATCGGTCACTGTTCATATTTTCTGGTCTTAACGAAACATACTTTCGATAAACATTCAAGTAGATCTGATTAATTACAAATGATCTTGGTTTGTTGGTTTTCGAAACAGGTATGCTGATTAAAAGCTTAGATTCTAAGTCTTCTATATCGTGTACAGTCATTCGGACTAACTCATCCATTCTACAGGCCCCAGAAATACCAAATATTACAGCCACCTAAAAAATAAATAAAGCTATAATCTAAATAGAAATTAAAACCTTGTAAATTATCTTAATCATTAAATTTTCTTTATCTGGAGCTTCCTGGATAAATTTTTCAATTTCTTCCTTCGTTAAAATCTTAGATTTCTTTGCCCTATAACCTTGAGCTTGCCGTTTCAATAAAGAACGAAGTTTTGAGTATGTAGATATATCTACATTGTGTTTAAGTGCAAGGGTTGACTTCAGCATTGAATAATTGGCCCATAATGTTGAAGATTTCATCTTTAAACAAAGGTCTAGGAAGTATGCCATTACAACATTTTCTGAGAAAGAACTCGTATTTTTACTCATGCGATAATCCATAAAACGTCTGTATGCATTTTCGTACTTCTCTCTTGATTTCTTTGGCAATAATTCTAATTAAGCAGTATTCACTGCCTCAACCAGCTCTAGAGGAGTCCCAGGAATGGAAATTTCATCATCACTTATCATTTTACTTTCGAGAACACCAGTAATTGAATTTATAAGCGTCAAGTTTGACAATTCAACCTCAATACGTTTCCATAGTAACCCAAGTAATTTTATTAGGAATTTCAAAGCACCATTTATTTGGGAATAAAATTATCGCGTTTTTTTTTTAAATCAATCAATATCTGTCGAATTTTAAACGATTTGCGGAAAAATAGTATGTTTACCACATTCCTGGACTCTGTGTTGCTAAGTCTCGGCTTGCGCCTCGACTTAGCAATCTTCACAGTCGTCCAGGAATGTCAAGCTTTTCCTACCCGGTAAACAATGTACTATTTTTGCGCGATCGATCTTTTTTGTTTATTTACAGCATCCTTTGTCAGGACGGTAGGTTTCTAAGTCTAACACGTCGGTAAGTGATTCACTTACCGTTCAGACGTCGGTAAGTAAATTACTTACCGACGTCTTAGCCCTACATACATTCAAGAGGTGCTAAATAATATGTTACTTCATTTATTACACAAAAGGAACAAAAAAAATAAGAACTATATTGTTTTATGAACAGAACCGAACAGAACAATATAAAAAGTAATAAATAACATGAAATCCAATTCACCAAAATCCAAATTATATTTTAAACTGATCGAGAAGTATAAATGTCACTTTTGACATTTCGTTCATTTCGAAGAAATTTAAATTATTTTATTCGAAACCTATTTCAATGGGTACGATCGCGCAAAAAATGTTATAAGCATCTCGAACGTTAAGGGTAATACCGGTCTCCAGCAAAATTGTAGGCTGAGCTACGCTCATTGCTGTCGACCGGTAAACAACCCTTACCGTTTTTAATACTTAATATACTATCGAAGTTTGAGACTACAAAACTTTGTTGTCAAATTTTATTAGTCTACTAGAAATGGAATCCAGTGAAGTGCACGTTCCAGGAACGGTTTTTATTGGGATAGCGCTTTTTTCGCTTATTTTGGAATGTTAATAAAACGCGTTTGTTGTTACTTTTTTGTGTATGATTATTTTTGGTTTTAAAATATGTATGACTCAGTTTGGTGATTTTGTGTATGAAGTGTGTATCGATTAACAACTATTCCAATGATATCAATCATAAGAAAACCTGGATAAAAACGCATGATGCTATCCTGATAACGCAGGTAATTGATTATTGGAAATTTCTCTTTCTAACATTGGTAACCAAATTTGACTGCATTCGGCTGAAATACTAGCTACACATTTATCTGCATTTAGTTGTATTAAAGCACTTTCTTTGATTTTTCGTCTTTTATTATTGGGTTCTTTCAATATTATTTTTGTCGAATCCCATTAAATTTTAGGCCCCTCTTCCCAAGCATGTTCACAAATACCTGACTTAAAGAACTCCCTATCTTTGATATATTTTTTATGTTCACTTATTCGGACTTTCAATGGTCTAGATGTTTCACCTAAATAGAATTTGTCGCATTCACAAGATATCTGATATATGCAATTTTTTGAAGATTGTTCTTCATTTTTTGGTTTTGTTTTTGTTAGTATAGATCTCAACGTATAGTTAGATTTGAAGCTAGTTGGAATATTGAATTGATTACCAATTTTCTTAATTCTTTCTGATAAACCCCTAACATACGGTATTGTCAAGTTTTTAAAAATAATGTTAGCTGAATTATTAATATTATTGTTATTATTATGGGGTATTAACAATGAGCCCTTCTCTATATTCTCAATTTCTTTATTTACAAATTCTGCCGGGTAATTATTGGCATTTAAAACATTTTTCAGTAGAGTTTTCTCCTTTGTGAAATGATTATCATTAGAATAAATGATTCTGGCCCTATCGTATAAAGATTTTACTACCCCATGATTTGATTTAAAATTCAAATACCTATTAGTGTGTGTTGGGTTACGATTAACACTTGTTTCATACCCTGTAGGTGTTTTATTGATAAGAACATCTAAAAATGGCAAAAAATTGTTATTTTCAATTTCAATTTAAAATTTTATAGATTTTTCTCCTCCATTTATATACGTTAAGAAATCATTCAGAGATACTAAGTCATAAGGTCATATTTCAAAAATGTCGTCTACATATCTCCACCAGACAATTGGTTTTAATTTTTGATTATTTACTATTTTGGCTTCAAAATGTTCCATGTAAATGTTCGATAGAATTGGTGATAGGCAAGAGCCCATGGCAAGACCAAAATTCTGTTCATAAAAGTCATTATTGAACTGAAAATATGTATTGGTCTTCAAGATACGAGAGAACATTGTAGTAATTGTGGAGAATTATAAATCAGTTATAATGCACATATTTTGTTTGTTATGGAAACGTTATTGAAAAAACTTGTACTGGTAAGACTAAATAAGAAAATAGAAACAAGCAATGGAATAATATGAGTATGTAGAAAATATATTCACTGTACGTGTACATGCCCTCCAGGGATCGTAACAAACAATAGACGAAGCGAATTGGTACAACGGAAGATACAAGTAAGTGTACCTACTGTTCTGTGTGCCGTGGTATAGTATATTTAAATAATGAACGAGAAACACATTGAACGCTACCTCTATATATAGTTACAACTTATCTCGAGAATGAAACTCTACATTATAAATGAAAATTGACCAGGGTTCTTAAAGTTCCGTATTATTTCGTCTAAGAAAAGATGCAGCCGAAATACTCCACTCTGAGAAGTTGTATTTGCAGTTTCTAAGCACATTCTTGATATAATAACAGATCAAATCCATTAACAACATATCTCTCTGAAAAACTATATCCTTATTAATGTTCATATACGAATTAAGGAGGAGAATAAGTTTAATGAAGTTTAAAAGTCCTACGTGAATATTCAAATGGGCTACTTCGGAGCAGAGTTATATAAGATGAAGAACATTTTTGGGATACCATAGGGAGCATTTGTAATAATAAGTGGACAAATCGAAAAAGTCAAAAACTTATTCAAACTGGGAAGTACAGTCCTGGGTTTAACAGTTCCTGGAATAAACAGTTCCTGGGAAGAACAGTTCCTGGGAAAACAGTTTACTTGCACATAAAACCGTTTCTGGAGAGTCTGACTGTTTCTGGGACACAGGTTCTGGTTTGACGAGAAATTTTTCTGGATCATAGATTCCTGAGTGGCAAACAAGCCTCTGGGTCACAGTTCCTGTTAAAATGAAAAGTTTCCCAAATACCGATTCTACAGACAATCCATAGTACCTACATAGACAGCTACATCATCAACATCATCGTCTACTTCAAACAACTGTGTTATTGTGCTAAGTATTTTTTGTAGCATTTGCTACTAGCCCATCTTTTATGTAATTTCAATACTTTAATTATATACATTTTTTTTAATCTATTAGTTTTATTTATTATACAAAAACTTTAAGTTCTTTCCTTTTCAAACAGATAAAAGTTAGCTGACCATTAGATTTGATTTTTTTTCTAATTTTCTTTTACGAAAGAAAATTAGTTGCACCCTAAAATTGCTTTCTCTTTTTTTATAGTTTTGCTGAAAAAATAGATTTTTTCTTTAGATCAATAAGGTAACAAAGCCCTGTGAACTGGCTTAGTTTATCTCCAAATTTTATTGGTTAGTTAGGCAAGAGCCTACATTATTCACTCAAAATTTTTTTTACGTCATTCAACATCATAATTTCATCAGCGAAATTGAGAAACTTTTGTATCATTGGCGCTCAACTTAAAATAGTGTAATAAAACAACATTTTGATTACATTGGTCAAAGTCAAAGACCTTTTCAAACGTGCATCTTGAATTTAACAAAATTCGATTCTAGATACAAAACTTCTCGATTTCATGGATGAATGAATACTCTAATAATTTATCCCTAGTATGAAAAAGAAGAGAACACTGATGTGAATAATTAATGATGTGTTACAAATTTACAATTGAAGCATTGGGGAATACTAAGCTGGTTAGTAGAATGACATTTTTTAATATGTATATTATTGCTAAACATTTTGATAATCCGTGCATGAATTTTATTGAAGCAAATAAACGAGGGAAGAATTGGCGTTGACAAATAAAGCCACATAAACCGCCATACATCCGTTCCGTTCCAATGGTGGTCGCAAAACGGCGATAAATCAGTGCGATTTCCTTCAGTCATATAGTCGTTGTTTCACTTTTTTTGTCTGATTCTGTATACATTATAATTAACAGCAGTGTCTAAGTTTCCAAGAAATCCTCAAACAATCTGGCACCAGGCCCACATTGTAGAGATTTGACATGCATACAACGACCCTATCTTGAAATATGGTGAATTCCCGATATTTCATCTTCTGAATAATAATTGGGGTTGGGGGGTTGACAGAATAATCTTTCCGCTTCGCGGTCGGATTATTTGAATTGTCAAACTTACACTCTTTGTAATCATGCAACAAGTTTTCAAATGGGAACCCCTGTATATTATACCGAAGTCGGATTGGTTACATTTTTTTGAAGATTTTGATATACGGTTTTGCCACGTTATACAGAGTCCTTCAAAAGATATGGACACGTTTATGTGAAAGTCGTAGGTAAATCAACGCTCTGTAGCTCATTGTACGTTAAAGAAAAAAAATGTATTTTGCCAAACAGAGTTTCGTAACATGATGCAATATCTCCGTATCCCATTAAATTCTAATTATGTTGTTTCTTATATACAGGGTGAACGAAAACTCAAAACTGTCATTTTCTTCCTTCTTTCAAATGGAACACCCTGTATTTTATAGCAAAAATAGAATCTTCGATTATGAAACTTCAATTTTTGTCAAGCATTTCCTATATCCAAAGTTCATAAAAACAGAGTTATCTGGTAATATTTATTGTAAACTATTATTATTGACCTATTATGTGAAAGCAATAAACGTTGTATGTAACAAAAAATCCTTATCAATGATAAATTTCAATAAATAATTCATTCTAAACAAAACTAGCTACCAAAAGTATAATCCTAACCGTAAGCTGAAGGTTCAAAGTGTTCACCATTAACATCAATGCAATGCTGTAAGAGGGGGCCCAACTGATTGGCCAGCTCGGTCACCCGATTTAACAAAAGTATATTTATTTTTTTCGGGTCTTGTGAGGAATAAGTTAATAAAATCACCGGCTATAAGAGATGACATGAAAGAGATAATTAGTGCGGCATTTTGATCTGCTAACGTTGATATGCTGAGAAATGTTAGTCAATAATTTGAACTATTCAGCATTGCATTGATGTTAACGGTGAAAATTTTAAACCTTCAGCTCAATATTACGGTTGGGATTATACTTTTGGTGGCTAGTTTTGTTTAGAATGAATTGTTCATTAAAATTTATCATTAATTAGGATTTTTTGTTACATACAACGTTTAATGCTTTCACATAATAGGTCAGTTAGTTATATTTTACAATAAATATTACAAAATAACTGTGTTTATATAAACTTTGGGTATAGGGAATGCTTGACAAAAACTGAAGTTACATAATCGAAGATTCTATTTTTGCTATAAAGTACAGGGTGTTCCATTTGAAAGAAGAAAGAAAATGACAGGTTCGAGTTTCCGTCCACCCTGTATACAGAGCGTTGATTTACCTACGACTTTCACATAAACGTGTCCATATCTTTTGAAGGACTCTGTATAACGTGGCAAAACCTTATATCAAAAGCTTCAAAAAAATGTAACAAATCCGAATTCGGTATAATATACAGGGGTTCCCGTTTGAAATATCATATGTTTGGTTTGTAACGGAGTTATGCAGCACTCTGTATAGTTCGATATAATTTTAAAATATGGACCTTCAACACATCTACTATTCTTGTGAATAACATTTTTTGATATCTCTCAAAATAACCCATATACCGAAGTTTGTCTTAAGGTTGGTACACCCTGTATATTGAACTTTAGAGTCGTCATCTAGTGGGTTCATTGACAGCTCCTGCACTATCATTCGGTAATAATATCATGGATTGCTGAATGTGGTTGTATATATAGGGTGATTCTGGATCCACGTGCCAAGGCAGAGACACAGCAAACTCCTGAACAAAAAAATCTTAGAGCTTCTGACTAACGGAACAACCTCACACATTATCACGGCATGTGACTTACTGGAGATATAAACTCCTAGGACTAGAAAACCCAAGGAAGGACTCATCCAAAAAGGATCCAGGGAAAAGACTGTGGAGCCATAAATGACGAGCATAAAAATCCTAAAGGCTGAGGTCTCTAGATCTAGAAGACTCTGACCGAGCCGAAATCAATCAATTAAACATTGTCGCAGCCTTAGAAAATAGCTAAATTACAAGCAAAGCGTTAAATTCAGCCAATACAAATATCTATACACAATGGAAGTATACTTTGGCAAGTTTATCTGAAACCGTGAAAGGAATGCAGTCGAAAACATTCGACATTGGACATTTAACTATGAAAAAACTATAGTGCTTACTATGTAGTGATAATAATTAGAAAAGGGTCTTCTTATTATCAACAATATTAAAAATATGATTGAACGTTAATTTTATAATGTACTTGTCTCCTTGGATTTATTCTATTAACATTAGTTTTTCAATTTATGAATATTTAAAGATGAACACTTTTCCAAATATGTTATGGGCTTTTTGAAGCTCTGGCAGCGTTGTACGAAAACCATAATGACCACACCCCCGAATTACATAATTGTTGATTTGTATCGACCAGCTGACTTCTTATTGGCAAGCGCGTGCGTGAGATCTTCCCTCTCACTTCGTCAGTTGACTGATATTGATTTATCCAGTGGCATTATTAGTGTCAGTTACCTTTGTATTTTCAGTTTTACTTGGTAAAATAGGTACCGTACGCCATTTGTACGTTTGACAGATAGGCGCCATGTTTTTCCTCGCCTCTTCAGATAAATAGCTTCAGATAAACTTGCCAAACTATACTTATTTCAATTTCATGTGTGAACATTCACAAAATGTAGAGACCGTACAATTCTGCAACGAAGACAGAATCGATATTTTCAATTTAAAAACAAAATACAATACATACAATATTTAATAGGTGATAAATATGCAGCTCGCGAACATCTAAGAAATTTAGAAATATTGATGTTTTTGGTTAATAGTTATAACATACTTTAGAGCTTTTCAAATAAACGCTTTTTAAAAATTCCATTACGTCAGTTCCTATTTCATAAACTGAAATTACTTGTCAGAAACAACCATCAGATTCGATAAATAAAACACATTCTATCAAGTGCAAAGGCAACTGATCGAGTTTTATGTCTATAAAAGATTTTGAAACTTCTGTTATTGTTGGAAGAAAAAACAAAAAAGGAGCATCATTTTCACTAGTGAGAATTGCAGCATCGATTTAAACTCAATTTTTGTTCTCGAAGTGTAGCAGCCAAGATAGCGCATTAAAACTATTACAATAACAGGTTTGAGTAATTATGTGAGCCTCTTGAAAATGATCATCAATATAATAATATAACTACCGCCCTACGTGTGGGTTTGTTCTATGATAACAAACTGTATGCATTATGTATTATCAAATTCATTGCTTGGGATGCAACTACAAAAACGTCAAACATCAGTTCTTTGGTCCCCAAGCAAAAACATCGTAGACTTAATGTCTATATAGAAAGGACAAGGAGTAATAAATCATTCATTTAAGTAGATTTCATAGACGTACCAAAATATATTTTAAGAGGGTATACCGTAAGGTACATTTTGTATTGAACGAATGAGTTGCAGCTATGCTAAAGAATATACGATTTAGGTCAGAGGTAACGGGATGTACTAATTTTAATAAAAAAAAGTGATAGAGGTACATAAATTTTAGTAAGTTTGATAAAGAAAGGCAACACAGTTTATTCATAATAGAAAACAAACCAATCTGTAACAATAATTATTTTATATATTTTTGTTCTTTTTGTAAGAAGATTAATTCAAACTTTGAATATTGTCACAAATAAATTACAATGAAATATATTTTTGAAAAATTAATTAAAGTCAAGATAGCAAGATATCGTTACAATTTTTATTAAATTCAAAGAAGCAAAATGAATATTTTTTATTTGTATTACTCCTATATGTAGTGTTTGGGGAATTTTTCTCAGAAATTTAATATGGCAAGTGGCCTACTGTAATCGGCTTAATACGATTACACCTATTTACAGATTATTCGATTATTGAGAGGGATTTTCCAAACAACCCAGTTTTCTTAGAAACATTATCGGGAATATTATTTTAAAAGAAAGTAGGTACATTAAATCAGTACTTAGTATTAGTTCTTTGAGTAAAGTTGTATGATGTTGTATGGTTTTCATAATATTGTAAACAGTTGGAATATATTCAAAACATTTGTTGAATGTTAATTGTGCAAGTACGAAACAATGTCGATAAGCCAAGGACCATCTAAACGACCAAAAACAGGTCCATTATCTTTAAATGAAAAAACTCTGATATTGAATTGTTATATATCATTGAAAAACAAGGATCCAAGTGAAAGTGTTAATGATATTGTGGAATTAACGGCTGCTATGTTGTGTGTTGCTAAATCAACAATTTATAGATTACTAAAAGACTATGTTGTGTGTTGCTAAATCAAAAATTTATAGATTACTAAAAGAAAGCAAGAATGGAACTCTTCAACCCCCTAAAACTCCTTCAGGCCGAAAACCAATTGAGATCGATGAGTCATTAAAACAAAGACTAAGGCGTAAAGTCCATGGATTTTACTTACAAAAGGAAATTCCAACACTTGACAAAATTATGACATCAGTGCAAGAAGATACGGACTATCCAAAATTCTCCAGAATGACATTATGCAAGGTTTTGAAAGATGTGGGTTTCAGATATACAAAACATAATAGAAAATCTCTCTTGATAGATAAACCGGAAATAGTTTTTTGGAGAAGAGACTATTTAAGAACCATTCGACATGCCAGAGAACAAAATTTGAAAATCTTCTACTTAGACGAAACATGGATAAATGCTGGATATACAGTTTCCAAATCTTGGCAAGATGAAAAAATTAAAAGCGGAAGGCAGGCATTCGTGGAAGGTTTGTCGCTAGGTTTGCAGCCACCATCTGGAAAAGGAAAAAGACTTATCATTGTCCATGTTGGAAGTTCTGAAGGTTTTGTTGATGGTGGATTATTAACTTTTATTTCAAAACGCACGGGGGACTATCACGAAGATATGAATGGGGATGTCTTCGAGGAATGGTTTGTTCAAATGTTGCATCTGATTCCAAAAATGGCTGTTATTGTTATGGACAACGCAAGTTACCATTCACGGTTACGAGAAGCATTGCCCACAAGTCGTTGGCGTAAAGCAGAGCTTTTGGAGTGGCTTATTTCGAAAAGTATTAAGTTTCCAAAAGATCCACTAAGGAAAGAACTTTACAGAATTGCACAAATGAACAAGAATAAATACAAAACCTACATTGTAGAAGAAATGGCTTCTTCTCGTGATATATCAGTTCTTCGACTTCTCCCTTATCATTGTGAACTTAATCCCATAGAATTAATATGGGCTCAGGTAAAGGGGGAAGTTGGAAAAAAAAATACTACTTTTAAAATAAACGATGTTGTGAAATTGTTTGAGAGTGCTGTAAGTCATGTTAGTGAGGAAAATTGGACAAACTGTATCGAGCATGTTATCAAAGTAGAGGCAAATATGTGGAAAATTGACAATATTTGTGATGATTTAATCGACCCTATTATTATTAATGTCAACAACGATTCTTCCTCTTCCGAGTCGGATATAGAATAAAATGTAAGTAATAAATGTATTCCAATAATTATTTCTTTTCATTTTTTATTATATTATAATTTAAAACGTATTTCTTTCCCAAAATACACACTAGTGCATTGCGTTATTGCTTATCTGCTAATCGTTTAACAATGAAGAAACCCTAAACTTTGCTACAACTGAAACAAATACGGGGTCGATCTACCTGGTTTTTAGATTTACGGAAGAAATGTAATTTAAAGTAAGAGATTTATCAAAAATTTCATGGTGCTCCCTGTAAAGGTTTTGCATACTTGATTAGGGTTTATTACTCCTCGTACTTTTTGTACATACATAGTGCCGCAGTGAAGGCATAGTTTACATTGGAATTATTCGTTACTCCCAACTGATTGACTCTCCACTTTTTGTATAGTTCATTTACGATAAGTTTGCAATAACAAAACATGACGTTGTCACGTAGTTATTTTTTTCCAGTTGTTGGCATAAAATTATGTCGATAAGTTGTTTATTTTTTAAGATTACATTCTACTTAAAAATAAGAGCAGACATTATAAAATGTTGATGATTATGTAAGATTATGTTTTAATTGGGTACAATATTAAAATAAAACTCCGTGATACTGTCTCTAAATTTCACTCGCTTCGGTAATATGGTTATCTCTAAAATGAATATTTTTAACCATCCAAATCCCAAACAGCCCTCTTCACCCTTCACCTCGGTCGTCTATTATATTTTATGAGGACGGTGAAAGAAATCGGATAACTAACATAGTATGTCTTCGAAATTATATTCCATCTCAGTCTCGCAAAATAAAATATAACAATTGAATACATAAATTTCAAAATATCCAAGTTTGGAACCCCAAGTTTAACTAAAAAATGTTATCTTCATGCACATGTTGGATTGCATCGTTGTTGCAGTATTAGGTAATAATGTATTCATTAAAAACTTACATCTCTAACAGGAGTAATAGGAATTAGCGGTCCACCGTTATCTCGTTCTCTCTCAAAATATGATATTAGGGGTGCTACCATCTCCTTGCAACTACTTGATAAAGACTTAGGCATTGCGACGCAGTGTTCGATACTCTCTTTTAAATGGTTATAAAAATAACAGATCATACAGTGTGGAAACCACTTATGGAATAAAATTCTTTATGTCATTATTTTAGAAAATTATAAAAAATACCGAGACACGTCAACTTTTGAATTGAGTTGTGCGTTATGTAAACATAACTTCAAATGTACAGGGTGATTCACGCAAGTATGCCATAGTCGGTGTTGTTTTTTTTAATGAAACACCCTACACTTGAAATATTGGTACTTTTTTAAATTAGCTAAATATGGATGTATCAAAAATCTAAACTAACTAATCATTAGACGTATTTGTATATTAAACAAAACCTACGCCCATGAACTTTATCATAAATACCTAAAAATTGCCTAAAAACGCCAATAATTAGACAAAATCGGTAAATAATGTGGATTGTTTTAAATCGGTAAATAATGTGGATTGTTTTAAATTGGTAAATGATGTGGATTGTTTTCTATTCTGTCAGTTGTTGATGTGTTGACAGTTTATACTGAAAAAGTAAAATCCTTGTCAAACACTCTTTCCTTGTCGACATAACAATGAAATATTCAACTGAGACTCACCGAATTGAGATTTTAATAATAATCAGGTACGGGGATAACTGCAGAAGGCAAGTCGAAGTGGCAAACTTATTCAATCACAGGTATCCTGAATTGCCTAATATTTCACAAAGTACTGTGCCTAAAATTAATGAACAATTCAAAAAACTTGGACATGTCAAACCATTGAAAAGAAAACCACACTCCGTTGAAGATGATGTGAAAGTGGATATTTTGTTAAGTGTCGAAGAGAATCCAACTTCAAGTACACGTCAAATTGCCCGTGAAAATAATGTTAGTCGTACAACTGTTCTAAGATGTCTTTTTAAAGAAAAACTTCATCCCACAAATCAAATTTTGTGCAGGAGTTAACAGAATATTTCTGCGAAAGATTGATGAATAAGCTGAACAGAAATGAGAAAGCTCTTGGTACCATCCTTTTTTCTGACGACTCAACATTCACATTGAATGAAGAGGTAAACCGTCAGAACTGTAGATATTGGTCAGCAGCAGTGAATCCTAATAGGATGCGTGAGGCACATAATCAGTACCCTCAAAAGATGAACGTTTCGGCCGGTATCATGGGCGACCATATTATTGGTCCTATATTTATAGATGGAAACTTAACAGCTGAAAAATATTTAAATATGCTTAGAAATAAAGTTATTTCTGCGTTGGCAAACTTATATCCCAACGCAATAGATCCTAGCTTACCGAATGAAAATGTTTGGTTCCAGCAAGACGGGGCAACACCCCATTATGCTTTAATGGTGAGAACTTATTTGGATGAAATCTTCCCCAATGAATGGATTGGACGGAAAGGTACTGTGAAGTAGCCAGCTAGATCGCCAGACCTTACGCTATTAGATTTTTTTCTGTGGCGTTATCTCAAGAACAAAGTATATGCAACACAACCAACTATAGCATTGTAGACCTCAAAGACAGGATAACTACGGAAATACGGAATATTTCACCTCAAACTTTGAACAAATTTAAGGAGGAGTTCTATAGGATACTGTGCTATCGCCAACATCTAGGTAGAGAACATTTTGAGCATTTATTTCAATGTATTAAAATTCAATACATCAGGTATATGTGTTTAATAACTGTAAAAATAAAAATTTCACCCTGTATAATTCATAATTGACCATACATTATTTAGTTTGTTGGAATCGGTTCATCAAGAGGATTTCAAAAATATGCAAATATACAGGGTGTTCCATTAAAAAAAAAACACCGACTATGGCATACTTGCGTGAATCACCCTGTACATTTTAATTTATGTTTACATAACGCACAACTCAATTCAAAAGTTGATGTGTCTCGGCATTTTTAATAATTTCCTAAAATAATGACATAAAGAATTTTATTCCATAAGTGGTTTCCACACTGTATCTCACACCAGCTCAAACAGTAAATGACAAACTATAAAAAGTGAACGAAAACGACAAACCAACACAAGAAATTTTGATAAAATTGTCTGATTTTGACAACATAAGTCTGGCAGCCCCCGTCACGGCAGCCCCCGTCACGGCAGCCAGCTTTTGGACCCTAACTTCCCCTATTATATGATTGATTATTCCATTTTCACTTTGGATATTTGGATTTTGTTCAGTGGATGCAATTGTTACTACAAATGTCAAAATTGCAAACTTATCGTAAATATACCATAATCCTCTTGAAGATGAGAATCCTACAATGCAGTAATGTATGGGTGTTTTATTTAAGAAATTGGGAGGGGTGACCACAGTGTTTTCCATTTTTTCTAAGTGACGCCTTCAGAATTATGTGGGATGGATAGTTTTCATTGAAATGCTTTGTTTATGAAATTTTATAATTTAAATCGGAAAAACTGCTACTTCTTAAGTATGTAGCTTTTAATATAATTTTAAAAGGGAACTTCGGAAGAAAGTGAAGCCATAAGAAGAATAATCAATCGCCCGTTTTCTTCTAGTGTTCGTTATGCTTTCGAGAAGGAAGTTTGTTCATACCTTAAGCCACCGTGATAATCTTGTTTATTCAATTCTCAATTTTATATTCAGTGAGAGTGACTTGTTCAATGAACCAATGTACCATTAAACCAATTTCATGATACGATGTGGAAACATTTTATCACAGATGACTACTGGAACTACAGTATTAAAATGCAATTAAGATATATATGTTACGGTTAAAGTATTTACTTGGCTAGTATATAAACTAGTTGGATAGTATACAAACTATCCAACTGCTGGTTATTTCGATGGAAAATCATATTTTTACTGAAATAGCTACGAGTAATGGCTGGTTTGTATACTATCCAGCTAGTTTATAAACTATACAAAATTTATCGCTAAAACTCAAACCACAAGGAAATCACACAAATTAGCTAGCATTTTTGGCTAGTTTGTAAACTATCCACATAAGTTGGATAAAGTGCGAACCTGATTTTGGTAGTAAAACATAATAACCAACGAGTTGGTTATTATGTATTACTCAACAAACTAATGAATTCTCTTGGGTTGATTTAGTTTAGGATAGTAAAATATTTAGTCGAAAATGGTTTCTTTATTGGTACAATGTAAGATTGTTTACTTCAGGAAAAGTAAAAGAAATATAACTCAAATAATACCAGGTGACAAAATATTAACAATAAAATATGTCAGGACATTAAAACCACCAAACAAAGAACAGTATTATTTTTAGGAGCAAGTTGCACTGTTGTGGCACTTACTATGTCCAGACACGTATGTCCAGACGCAAGACATTTACACCTTTTATTTGCACAACTCTTCTTGCAGTGATATATCCTTGGGTTGAACCCGAAACTGAAAATGTTCCTGTAGCGCTCCGAAATGTTATTTCGGTGTCCGTCTGGACATTTTCCAACTTTAAAAATTGTTGCTTACCTATTTCAAATTCATTGCAGGAATAGAGCTGTTTAAGGACACCGCGAACAGTTCCAATTCGGTAAAATTCATCTTCTACACTCATTATGACGCCCAATATATTTCTATGATCTGACCGACTTCGATCTTCATCTGGAATGGGTACCCTCACGGACATGCCGACAGTTCCTGGTTTAAATTTCTTGCGAGAAGTTTGTAGGTAGAGACACATCTGTACACCGTCACAACACACAACACTTGACGAAGCATAACCCCACTAAATTATCCGAAGAGAATTGGTTGGTTTACATACTAACCAACTCGTTGGTTATTATGTATGACTACCAATATCAGGTGCACACGTTATCCAACTAATGTGGATGCAAAAAGGATACCGAAACAGCTCTGCATATACTGTGCAACTGTGAGTCGCTGGACCACAGAAGGCAGAAACTTTATGGTAGAACCCAAATGACTCCAGAAGACTTCTACAATCAACCAGCTAAGAACCTGTATGAGCTAATACAGGGAACGGATTGGCTGAATAGGTTGTAGTCAGAACACTAGGAGTATCCACAATAAGCCCAGGAGGCTGAGGTGGTACCGGCGAAAGGACGGCTCCGAAGGAAAAAAAAATGTGGATAGCTTACAAACTAGCCAAAAATGCTAGCTAATTTGTGTGATTTCCTTGTGGTTTGAGTTTTAGCGATAAATTTTGTATAGTTTATAAACTAGCTGGATAGTATACAAACCAGCCATTACTCGTAGCTATTTTAGTTAAAATATGATTTTTTATCAAAATAACCAGGCAGTTGGATAGTTTGTATACTATCCAACTAGTTCATATACTAGCCAAGTAAATACTTTAACCGTAACATATATAATATACATGGAGTCTCAAGTATGAAACACCCTAATTATTACGAAAACGAATCACACGAGTTTTATAGATTTTCTATCCATATTAGAACGGATCAACTAAAAGCAAATATTCAGATGTTTGTGCTTCTTTAAGACGATCCATACTTGAGTGCTGGACCAATATCCTGAGAACTTGATAAACTCCATCCATACAAGTTGTCAGGTGATGATTTGAATAGACGTGAAGAGTTTGTAGACTATTAATAATGGAAAAATGTTCCAAATAATTCTTAAGGTAATGTTATGTTTTGCTCCTGGCAAGAACAGCAGATGGAATATTAGGAACAAAAGAGAAAAAACAAAGTAAAGATTGGTACGATTAAGAATGTGAGAAGAAAAAAGAGAAAAAAGATCAAGCACGGGCGAAATGGATTATTACAGGAAGAGAGGTAGAATTGGCAGAATACAAGGAAAAAAAGAGAGAGTCTGACAAATGTTGCAAGACAAAAAAACAGAGTGGGTGAAGAAAAGGATGTTGGATATAGAGCAGGACAGCAAAGATAACAAAAGATTATTCAACCTTATGGAAAAACAAAGTAAAAAGAAGACAGGAACGGCTAGAATAAATAAAACGGAATGGGAAACGTACTATAAAAGACAGTTTAAGGACGATAGGGTTACAGAAGCAAACTATGAGGCATTAGAAGAGGAAGAAGAAGAAGAAACCCCACCAACATACGCAGAATACGAAAAAATAATATTGAATCTCAAACAGAAGAAGACACCAGGATCAGATGGAATAGTTAACGAGTTAGTGAAGAAAGGAGGAAAGGAGCTAAACAAACAAATATTTGAACTAATAACCAAAATATTGAATGAAGAACAAATGCCAACAGAATGGAATCTAGGATTGACAAAACCTATCTTTAAAAAGGGAGACCAAACAAAGTGCCAAAACTACCGAGGAATAACCCTACTTAATACGGCATATAAGATACTAACGTCGCTAATAAGACAGAAAATAACTAAATACTCGGAAAAGAAACTAGGAGATTACCAATATGGGCTCCGAGGTGGGAAATCGACAATAGATGCCGTTCATGTAATGACACAAACGATAGAAAAATGTTACGAGTATGGAATAAATTTGCATATATTGTTTGTGGATTTAAAGCAAGCATTCGATAGTGTTAAGAGATATATAAACTATTAGAGGAAATGCATAAAATGGGAATACCGAAAAAACTTATCAGGCTAACAAAAATGTCATTTAACAATTCGAAAACCAGAGTAATAACAGATGAGAGATACACAGAAAAAATTGCTATTGATAAAGGTGTAAGACAGGGTGATGCACTATCAACCACGCTGTTCAATATAGCGTTAGACGGAGCGATTGAAGCGATAGCTCGGGGAACTATAATTTCTCAGAATATGACATAAATAATAGGATATGCAGACGACCTCGCTTTAATTGCAAGAAGTAGAAACAGCCTGGATAAGATGCTATGCGATTTGGCTGGAGAAGCGAAAAGTAGAGGCTTGGAAATAAATGAAGAAAAAACTAAATACATGATAGTCAGCAGGGAAACAACGGAGAATATAAACGAAATAAGAATACAGAATTACAAATTTAGAAAAGTAGAACATTTTAAATATTAAGGTGTGACGATAAACGAGAAAAATGATAGAAAAGTAGAGATAGTAGAAAGAGTACAAGCGGGAAATAAGGCGTACTGGAAGTACAATAAATTGATGAATGACAGACATTTAAGTAAAAACACCAAATTGAAATTGTACAAAGCTGCTATAAGACCAACAATGACATATGCCGCAGAGACTATGTGTTTGACCAGTAAAAACGAAGGAAACTTAAGTATAGCTGAGAGAAAAATATTGAGGAAAATTTTTGGCCCAGTGAAAACAGAAAAGGGGGAATTCAGAAAACTTAATGAATCATGAAAATAGAGAAAAGATGAAAGGAGAAGATATCGTGAGGTTCATAAAAGCTCAAAGGTTAAAATGGTATGGACATGTAACTAGAAGGGAGCCATCAACGATAATAAGAAGAATAACAAACTGGACACCACAACTAAGCAGACTAAAAGGAAGACCGAAGACAAGATGGGAAGATCAAATTAGAGAAGAAGAGAAGAAAGAAAGAGAAAAAAAGAAGAAAAATTAATATAAACAAATGGAAAATAGATATAAAGGACAGGAAAAAATGGAGGAGCATAACAGAAGAAGCAAAAACTCATAGTAATTTATAAAGGAAAATAAATAAGGAGAAAACAGCGGAGTGATTCACCGCAAAATAAAATATAAAACTGCAAATGTTTTGCTATAAAGCAATATTTAGATGCACTGGAATAATACTATACCTTAGTTGTCTAGGTTATTTGCAAATTCATGTTAGTAGTTTCAATAGAGGAGTTTCTGACAAGAATGACAGTTAATGTCTACCCCTTGAAACATAGGATTTTGCATGTTTTTTATCATTGCGAACATCTATATATTGCTTCATTAAAATAATGAATACACCTCCGAAGCGTAAATCTTGGATTTTAAAATGACTTTTTAGCTGAATACACAGCACATCGGTGGCCAAAAATTCCAGGAACTCTTGGCATGTCACCATTTCATTTCTGTTATCTGTCACTAGTTATGTCAGATGTCAGTGGAAAAAGTAATTAGAAGAATAGAGATACAAATAACTAGAAATGCTACTAAAATCTAATCGAAAATGGACATACACAATTAAACGAATATCAACAAAAATAAATATAGCTGACATTTGACATAACCAGTGACAGAATAACAAAAATTAAATGGTGACATGGCAAGAGTTCCTGGAATTTTTGGCCACCGATGTGCTGTGTATTCAGCTAAAAAGTCATTTTAAAATCCAAGATTTACGCTTCGGAGGTGTATTCATTATTTTAATGAAGCAATATATAGATGTTCGCAATGATAAAAAACATGCAAAATCCTATGTTTCAAGGGGTAGACATTAACTGTCATTCTTGTCAGAAAAACACTTTTTGTTGGCCACACTGACCTTAGATCGAACTCCTCTATTACATTTCAATGTAGAAATTTCATTGTTCGAAACTTTCAGACATCAGAGGGATATCGCAAGCTCAGTCGGTATTACCGTAAAACATTATTCTCTTACTTCAAGGTATGTTTTCTAAAATTCCTATATTTTCTACTATTCAAATGTGAATATTACTCTAACAAGAAACAAACATTCAGAGATTTGTCTCCAGTTGCTGAAGGCTTTCTGCCCTATTATTTGGATAAATCTTCTCCTGCTCAAGTTCCGTTGAAATTATTACAAATTCACTGACAGTATACCTTGTTATGATATCTCTATCATGTGATAATTTTTCAAATTATACGAGTTTATTCAATCATAGCCATCCAAATTTATTGCTTCGGCAAAGATAATATAAATGTAGCTGTAACTGCGAAATTATGGCATTATTACATGAAAAATAATCAGTATTCCTCGAGGATTCCAAAAGGCAAAAAATATAGAGGTGATTAATTTGAGATAGCATATTTCAATAATATTCCTGTGTATTGAAAAACTTGCATAATTCTCGCTGAAGTGGATATGCTAATGTTTTATTGAATAGCGCATTCTATTCAGTTAATTTTTAAAATAATAACTTTTCATCTGACTGCATGCTTCACTGAATTATACATTAGACTTATATGGAAAACGTGACATAAACTTCCATTAGACAGTTTCATAATCTATATTTATTTTTTAGGTGGCAATTTGAAGTCACAATATTATGGATAGGAAGTATGTACATTTTGTTTTATTGGCAAACCATTTTACCTATTTAAAGCACGCCTCAGCGTGTTTAAATCGAACTTTAAATAACGCGCGTGTTTTAAAGTTACCGTGGCAACATCAACAACTCGAGAAACGAAGTCATCTATGGTCTAAATCATGTCTAAATGACAATTTTTTTTATTATCTGACAGGAGTAGGTTTTAACGTCAAAACTTTTATTCCAACAATATTTAACAATGTCAAATTTATAAATTGAAATGGAAAGTGCCGTTGGTATTGTTTGAAATATTAATATTTCTATTTTTCATATCTTAGGAAATGGTATTTAAATTAATACTGTTTACAATCACAAAACTCAATAAGGTTGAACTTCCATCAAAATACAAACTATTTATGTTTTTCTCATTTCAATGACAACGCAAGGTATACATCATATACATCACGAATTCAACCATTTGACATTTGGCTCCTATTTACATCTATTCTTGTTGTCGTAGTAGTTATAGACCAGTATTTATGATTTCAAAGTGCACCAATAAAAAAAATAGCGTAAAGTATTCGTGGATAACAGGTCTTCAAAACACTTGCTCTATTTCGCGCGTGTTTTAAAGACCTTAATGTCCACTTATACTTTAATGTACTATTTTGAATGACTTTGTCCAGAAATTTTTCCCGAAAAATCTTTTGGTACACTGTTCATAGACAAAACGAAATGGAGAGACTAGGCTCGTCAATATGATTCGTTGCATCAAAGCCTGCTTGTGGCGTTGCAGAAACGACAATAAAAAGGACTGCAGAAATGTAGGAAGCCCAGATCTCCATGAAATTGTGGACCAATTCAAATAGAACATTGGGCAAAGCTTACGACAGACTTGATGAGTGAAGTAGGGATAAGGTACTCTCAAAATTAGAATGAAAATTATATCTGGGTACTGCGACTTCAATAGGCACACAATAGGTACTTGTGTGCCTATATATATTGTGCTAATAATTCAGAATGCTTTCTGTAATCGTACATTCAAAATAAATGTGAATGCGCCAATAGGTGTGCAGTGCGACATAAAATTGCCCGTATCTCTTAAACCGTTAATGTTATCGAGATGTCACAAGAGGACTTGATATTTCTAAAAATGTTCACAAAAGCCAATTATTGCATTTATAACTGAAAAAAATTTTACTTACAGAAAAAATGGCGCATCTACCATTTAACTTATTCGGTACCTGTGTTCACAAGTATGTTGTAGACTTGTATATCACGCCAAAAAGTGAGCAATTATGGTGTATCAACCTATAAAATATTACTAATTTCCAATCAGCCATTTGATAATTGTGAATAAAAAACCATTTTTCATTCCTTTAGATCCCTACAGTTCGTTAACAAAGGGCGTAAAGAAAAATGTTTGTATGAAATACCATCATTATTTTTAGATCACCTCCCAAGTTTTTGGTACGAATTCCTGGGACACCCTGTATAGAGGGTTCGCTATTGAGAGGGTCGTTTATACACAACTGGTTATTGTTGCATTCTTGACGTGTGTTTTTGTTCAGTACATAGAGTTGCCACTATATGAATGTGTCCAAAAAAAGGAGATCCACCACACTTCAATTTTTATTCCTAGGAAAACCAACTCAGTCGATACAACTACGTCACCGTTGAAAAACAACGCGGTTTCAATCCCCTCTCCATTCTCCTCACCTATTATTATCAATTCTCTTTGTACATTTATTCCGAAAAAGTTTTTGTATAATTTATGTGTCATTAACTCCAATTCTCGCTTTTGTACCGCCATTTCTTTTTTGCCATTTCAATTTAACGGGCGTGCAATATTAACGTGGAAAGGCTGGCGGTAAAGGCGGAGGGAGACCTTCAGCTCTCGCTGGCGCCCTTTTACGTATAATTAATTTTTGAATTAGATCCTTGCCAATTGGACTTCACCAGATGTGAAGCTCTAATTATGGAGATTATTTTGCTTCTTTTGCGGACGCAAAAATATGCTGCAGGTGTATTATTGGATTTCGAGATTTTTAGTGAGTTAATTCGAAAAATGATTGGAAAAACGTCAGTGAGAAACAGAATGTCCACTCAGTATTTTATCGATATACAGAGTTGTCCAAAAGTTAACAGCAAAATGAATATTTTGAAACGAAAGAGATGATATTCACGAAACTTGTGTGCAGTAGATTGTAACTTATACAATTTCTGTTAATAATTCCGGATTAAATGACAGAGACCTCAAATTATACAGGGTGAATCACGACTAACGGGACGGAGGTTTATGGCGAAACGGTAGGAAATTTGAAATGTTTGTCACCTTAGTAGTTTGAATATCCATATAGGCTACATTTTAAAATTATTTTGGAATATACAGGATGTCCCAATAAAGTGTGGCGTATCAAAGTTATATTTTTTCTTATGGAACACCCTATATTTGATAACATTTTCTGATTGTACTCAAAAAATAAAGTAATGTTTCATAATGGTTCCCTATACCTAAATACAGAGGGTTCCGAGTTATGCTGACTTTTTTAAAAATGTGAACATTTCGAAAAAAATTAATAACTCATTGATATAATAAGTTTCAGTAAATTTTCTCTCACAGCTCAAGGGTCGGACATTCTTTGAATGTATTCCACGATTGAGTACCAAACATCTCTTTACAGGGTGTTCAGAATTATCGGTTGAATTATTAGATCATTAAATGTGTAATAACGGGCTTATTTTGAATGGAACACCCTGTATTTTGATCATTCACCATATTCAAAAAAATGTCCTCTTTCGAATGGTATGAGGGTGCCCTATACATAGGTATTATACTTTTCGAGTAATTCACAATTTTCTTAAATTGTATGCTAATTCGATTCTAAAACATCTGCAATTCTCTTCAATTTTGTACTGATGATCTGTAATAGAAACAGTGAAGCTGCTAATGAATATGTACACTTGTAATTTCTAAGGTACACCAATTTTTTCCACTGATATAAATATTTGAGTACATAATAAAACAAAAACAAATTTTTATTAGAGCAAATACATAAATACTACAAAACGAACAACAACAAATTATTAGAATCAAAAAAGTTAAAATTCCTATAATAAATGCTCAAAATGCTTGCCATCTTGTGCAATGCAACACGTGATTCTAGCTTCTAACGATTTACCTACATTATTTAACATTTGGGGTGTTATAGACACGAAAGCGTTCGAAATTCTCAATTTCATATCGTCTGGAGTAGTAGAGGGTGTAGAATACACAATATTTTTAATATAACCCCATTTGAAAAAATCCATCTTGGTCAATTCTGGTGACCTAGCTGGCCAATTATAAGGACCGCCTCTACCTATCCAGTTATTCCTGAATTTTTTAATGATGTAGTTCCTAACTACACGTGAAAAGTGAGCAGGAGCTCCGTCCAATTGTAGCCACATTTTCTTCCGTATGCTGAGTGGAAGATTTTCGAGAAGGATCCAGAAGTCTTTTTTCAAAAAACTCAAAAATTTTCTTCCATCCAGGTGTCCGTCAAAAAAATATGGGCCTATAACATACTCGCCCACAATACCTCCTCAAACGTTTACACTCCATCGGTGTTGGCGATCAACAGTACGGAATAAATGTTTGTTTGCTGTATCGTAATAATGAAAATTATGTCTATTCACTAACCCATTATTGTGGAATGTTGATTCGTCAGTAAACAGAACATAATTACAAAAATCAGGATCTTCTCCAACTTTATCCACAGTCCATAAACAAAAATTTAAACGTTTATCGTAATCTTGTTGTGTCATCTGCTGGTGTAGTTGGATATGATACGGATGGTAGCGATTTTCCTTGAGTATCCTACATACACTCATTTGACTTATTCCAATTTCTTTTAAAATTTTTCTAGAACTGGTATTAGGATTTTCCGTAACCGACAGCAGTACTTCAAATTCGTTGGCGTCGTCGCCAGTAACTGTTTTAGTTTTGTTCAACTTCTCGTATGCAACGCTACCAGTATCACGAAATCTATTAAGCAGTCTTTCGAAAATTTCCTTCTTTGGGTGAATTCTATTAGGTTACTTTTGAGCATAAACTCTAGATGCTAGGAGATAATTTTCTGAACATTCCCCAATGCAAAGTATCATGTCGACTCTTTCGTTTGAAGGATACTGCTTCATTTTTGGTGACAATAAAATTTGAAACTAACACAATATCGCTTGAAGAATTAACTGAGAAATGTCATAAGGTGACATTAAGTTAGATACCGACTAGATTATGTAAGAATTTTTTGTTTTAAAATCGATTTACCATATGATTCAAGAAAATTGCGAATTACACGAAAAGTATAATACCTAGGTATAGGACACCCTTATACCATTCGAAAGAAGACATTTTTTTGAATATGGTGAATGATCAAAATACAGGGTGTTTCATTTAAAATAAGCTCGTTATTACACATTTAATGATCTAATAATTCAACCGATAATTCTGAACACCCTGTAAAGAGATGTTTGGTACTCAATCGTGGAATACATTCAACGAATGTCCGACTCTTGAGCTGTGAGAGAAAATTTGCTAAAATTTATTATATCAATGAGTTATTATTTTTTTTCGAAATGTTCAAATTTTTAAAAAAGTCAGCATAACTCGGAACCCTCTGTATTTAGGTAT
>CAJUYH010000180.1:94818-131221 GCA_910591685.1 Galerucella tenella | reverse complement strand
TACAATTATGATAATTGTACTTTTTACATAAATAAGTAATTTTTTTTCCATGTTATTATTTTTTTGGCTTTGTATAATTGAAGTTTGCAATAAATAAAACGTTTAAACATATGACTTGGTGGCAATGCACAAGTTACCACAAATGGGCTAATGAAAAATGTATCGGTTGCTCCAATCATATTTTTTTGTATTGGTTGTATTAATTTTTTCGTAACCGCGTTTGTATTTTCGAAAAATAAACGTTTATCTGATCACTACATAGTTTTTCATCATTCAAAACCCAAAAAGTCAATTAACCCCATCATGTTAGCCAAACAGCCTCGTGAACGGGGCTAGTTGACTTATCTGTTTCTCAAGTTTGTCATATATTTTTTTCATAGTAAAAGTAGAATAACGATCTCATAATAAATTTAATGGAAATAAACTTGCAAAAACTTATAATAGTCATTTAGCCCCCGGTCTCCCCTTTTTTTTCGCAGAAAATGTTTTATGTTCTACAGGCATAATAGAAATTGAATTCCTATGTCGCGTATAGAATCTACAGCATTTTTTTGTGAAATTTGATTTTCTTTTTTTTGAACAGTGTAGCAGTGGCAGAGAGGCTTCAACAACGGTTGATATAATATACTAAAAGTTTGTTTTGGTATCAAGACTAATCAAAATTTTTTTTATCAAATTTCCATAATGCGCATAGACTCTACATTTTTTGTGAAAATTGATATTGTTATTTTTTCCTCAGTGTAGATGGTGGAGGCTTCAACGGTAGGTGCTACTAAAAGTTTTTTTTCGTTATTAGAGTACTAAAAAATTGTTTATCAAATTTCTGTGATCCGTTTAAAAAAAGAACGTTTTTTGTGGAAAATAATAGTTGCTACTTGTAGATCCCTAATTCAACATTTTCGCTCGGTTGCATGGTAGCCAGTTTCAGCGTCATTTTATTTAGGTCAATACATCCTCCCGAAGAGTTGTCCTCCTAGATCATCATCCATCCTGTCCTTCCAAGAAAGGTGGACAGGTCACTAGGAAACATCTCCTTTAGATCGGCAGGTGTAGGCCAAGACTAACCGAACACACACTCTCTTATTGACGATAACTCCGGACACTCGCATAAGACATGCCTGACAGTTTTATCTTCCTGTTCACACATCCTGCATAGAGGTGTGTCCACTAGCCCCATAGTATGGAGGTGTTTCCTTAGTTGACAGTGGCAAGTCAGCAATCCTACTGTTAAGCTTCCCAGGGTCGCCAAGGGTGATCCTGGCAAAACTGCATCCTACCCATGCTTGGTAATAAAAAGCAATAAAATAAATGGTTGGCAACAAACGAATATATATTATTATGAGCTATTAAAAATCAAGAAATTATTCCATTAGCTGAATTATACCGCTACATTTAACGAAATCACTAACTTTGTTTTTTATTGCTACAGTTCCATAAAACAGTTAAATAATGATTTAATTATTGCTCTTGTTCGGTTTTTAAACCAGTTAACCTTTAGGTTTACTTATTTGAAAAAAAATTAAAAAATGTATAATTAACTAGTATTTGTGATTCAGAAATGTTAATTATACCTATGAGTAAATAAGTGATTAAATTGTTTATTAGTTTAACGTTTACGTTGTCGAAGTATGGAAAATATAATTCCTTATAATTTGCTAGTTATTAGTGTTACTTGTTAAAAGACCCTCAGGCAAATAAAAATATGTAATGATATTATTAAGGAATTTTCAAATGAACCCCTAACTTTACCTTTAGCAGAAGTGAGAAATCAGCACTCTAACTGCATTTATACACTTTTCGTCATCCATCATGTTACTCGGGCGATGACTGGTGACATGCAATCAAAATCTAAACATGCTTGAAAATCAAACGTGGTAGCGTAACATCGCATCGCGGTAACTAGCGCGCTATTTGTTCGCTTGCCTTTAGCTTGATAGGTTTGTAATGGTCGCGTTTCATCGCTTAATCGCGCCCTGTGTGAACTTACACAAGTAATTTGTTCATCGCGCTTCAATGAACAAAACCCCACAATTGAAGATTATAGCATAGCATAAATTATGCGGTTTATTTTTGGTTACTGAACGCCTGCCTTGACTTCTTTGTAATAAGGGGGATATTCTACACATAATTATCGATACAAGTGCTACTACATATTGTTGTTTATATACACTGTGTTATTTATAAGATGCGACATAGGGATTCCTCTACAAAACTGTCAAACGCGAGCTAATTTTTTTACCAAATAGCGTTCATAAGAGATAATTACAGATTTGGAAAGGTCGTTGAAAAATAAGTTCAAATGCACTTTTGCTTTTCTTAAATTCGCTCTGGTTAAGTAGAAAAATGTATGGTCATGTTTAAAAAAATCGAACTCCATTTTCATACCACTTTCGAATACTTTCTACGGCATAAGAGATTGCCAGACGGGTAGAAAGCACGGAAAATTCGAAAGTTAGACATGAAGTATCGCGGTTCGATTCCCCGCTGTGGAGTTTACAGTATTCGAAAGTGTTATGGAAATGGTGTAATACTTTTTTAAACATAATCATACATTTTTTTATTGAACCAGAGATTATTTAACAAAATTGAAAGTGCCTTAGAACTTATTTTTCAACGATCTTTCCATATATGTTATTGGAACTTTAGTTCTTTACGTCAGGTTAGGTTTGAGCGACCGGGGGTCGCGACGCAAAAGATCTGACCGTTACGTTACGTTATGTTACGTTGCTTCGTTAATATGTGCCTTACTTGCGCGCGTGTGCTCTCTCCTGAGTCTCTCTCTCGTTTACGAAGTCGCGATTCATAAGCTTCGGCCGGGAATCGAACCCGCCTGGTAATCTATTTGAATTTGTTCGGATAAATTTTCACTATTATTTCCATAATTTTTTTTGCGCGATTGATCTTTTTTATTTATTTACAGCATCGGTTGTCAGGACGGTAGGTTGTGTTTACTGGTTTCTAAGTTTAACACGTCGGTAAGTGATTTACTTACCGTTCAGACGTCGAAAAGTAATACCTAAATAGCATGAGAACAATTTCACCAAAATGCAAAATATATTTTAAACTGATCGAGTATAAACGTCACTTTTGACATTTCGTTAATTTCGAAGAAATTTAAATTATTTAGGAATTTATTTCAATACGATCGCACAAAAAATGGTATAAGCATCTCGAACGTTAAGGGTAATTACAACGTTTGCATGTAGAATCCTCTCGTAAAATTGGAAAATGATATGAGGATTAAGGGGTCTAGCACATTTACTTTTCGAAATACAGGGTGTTGAAATTTTGAAAATTTGGATGTTTTAATCTCGGTTTTAATTCGATAACTTTAAAATGGATGAATAAATTGATTTGACATTCGGCAGCTTGTTTTTAAATGTAAAAGGGCATATTTTGATAGAATTCGTAGTTTGTGCAACTAGTGTGGATATGATGGCCATATCGCACGAGGACGAAGTTTGAGCATGACGCCGTAGGCGGAGTGCTCAATCGTTCAAGTGCGATATGGACAATCTACACGAGTCGAACAACATATTTTTTCTACGACCCACTTGAGAAAAAATATAGAAAATAAAAACTTCTATAAACTGTAATATAACTTCAAATTAAAAATTTAACAATTCAATTTTATGTTTCCACTAATTTTTTTGTGGTAAACGTACAGTTCTTGGATGTCCAATTTGTATAATGCCACGGTTTCCCTTTTTTAAATATACGATGCTGTTATACCTAAGTAGATGTTGCCAGTCGGACTTCCTCATGAAAAGTACCGTACCATTATCTATAATAATGAATATTCTGCTAAATATTTCAAACGCCTACCTGTTGTCGTTATTAATATCAAGCAGAATAACGGGGAATCGAACCCGGGTCTACCGCGTGAGAGTCTGGTTTGCTTACTACTCGACCACCGAGGAATATGCAAATTGTTTATCTATGACGTCAGATGTATTACATAATTTTATAACACCTGAGGTCCCCTTAAATACCCATTTTAAACTGTTTTAAGTATTTGTTGTTAATTTGTACGGATTATTTCATATAATATTTTGGCATTTTCGCAACTCGTGCGCAAAAGTATAACTTCACGCACTTGTATCATAAATAACTATTGTGCCAATCAACTTAATGATAAAGATTTTTATTTTTATTTATAAATAATACTACTGTATATTTTTGTTAAAATAAGTTGCATCCAGAGTAAAATGAATTCTTATATTAATATGTGTATTTATTTATTGATTCAAAAAATTTTTGCTAAAAAGGAACTAGAGTTGCTACCGTGTGTCCCGCGTCACGTTCTACCTTTTTATTTATGAACGCTATTTAGTAGAAAAGCTCGCGTTTGACAGTTTTGTACAGGAATCCCTATGTCGCATCTTATAAATAATACAAAGTATATAACGAAATTCACAGTGTAATAGCTACTGGTGGGTGTATTAGTTCACATCAGTTCTTTAAAGGTTTCTGGTAAATTAAAATTATTTGTTGGACGACGGTCACCATAGATTACCAATTATTTAAATTTCCTTTAATCTGCATAATGCCTCATCAAAATCCTCGAAAGAGACGTGCTTTAACATCTGCAATTGATTTTGGACAAACTTCACCAACTTCCATTTACATAGTGTACTTTTTTCATCTGTTATTCCTGTACATATTCTTCTTTCACTTATGTATCTCGATAATTATTATTATTCTTACTGGATTTATTCATTATACAGTTCGTAAGTGAAGGAAAACTAAAAAGCTGTGTAACTAATATGTACCTGCCCATAAAAGTGTTAATTAATTATAGATTTGGTCTTTACAGCTTGCTGACATTTTTATATGTTTCGGTGTTATTTTTTGTAAAAGAAATATCAATATCTATCACGAATATTTTAAGTTGAAACGTTGTGTGGTCCGAAGTAATTTTAGATGATAATTATTTATTTATTACATCAAAACACCTACACTTCCACGTTTTGGCTTTATTTTTTTATTTCCTGATTATCTTCTAATATGGAATATAAAATATTCGAAAACTGAATGCTACAATTACAGATATCAAAATCTTTCCGTCTAAACTGAACATAGTATGCTATTACTCTAAATAATTTTAGTATCATAATTATTTAAAGGCTAGATTTATAATCCTATCGTAAGCTTATATGGAACTTAATAGATAATTTTTATTTTATTGGTTAAAATTGCAAAATCGAAGTTTGATTGTAGTAATATTTAAAAATCGTGAAGAATTCGTTGATAGACAAGACTTCGTGCCAAAAACTTGGAAGATTATAGAGAGCCTAAATATAATTATAGTACTTCATGTTTTTTCCTCACCCCCTCCGTTTACTGGCTATAGGGCTCTAAAGTTGGAAATTGAAAAAATAAATTATAAAATGGTAGTAAAATCTTAATTGTTTATAAACACCATAATTGCACAATTTCAAATAAGTCTACACTACATATGTGAACTAAGATAGGGACTAAGTTTAAGCGGCAATAATTTTTTTTCACTTATAATTGCACAAGTGGTTTGTATTTTATCGGGTGAATTTACCGAATAACTGTCAACCTAAAAACACTCCACCTTCGGTGTCGTGTTTTTAATAGTTGACAGTTATTCTCGTCAAATTGCTAAAGGAAACAGTTTAGAATTTGAACAACACAAATTTACCCTATATCAATACAAACCTCGAGTGTAATTCGGCAGGACAATTTAATGAATGAGAAATTTGGAAACATATCAATGCAAACTTTATTTATGAAACATTAAAAATAAACACATTTTTATTTTAATGTACAATTATTAAAAACGCAGTTATTGAAATACTAGGAACAGTGATATTGATGAACAAATGAATAAGTGAAAAAACCACTAGTGTATTTGTCGGGGGTAATACCACAAGAGCTCAGATTTAGCCGGATATTTTTTGTGGTTGTTTTCGAATACTTACTTCCATTGGCAATTTAACGAGAGCTGTTCTGGCAAAATCACGAGAGCGTAGCTCGAGTGATTTTGCCTGAACAGATCGAGTTAAATTGCCAATGAAAGTAAGCATGAGAAAACCACCGGAAAAAATATCCTGCTAAATCTGAGCTCGCGTGGTATTTGGTAAGACAATCCCATGAATAAAATACTCAATTCAATTAAACTAAATTAAATTAAATTGATTCCATATGGAGGAATGAGTTTTCTTGGTATTTTCTGGAGTTGATTTTTCAATCTCCCTTACTATTTCTGCCTTGCAAATATTTCCAAATCTCGACATACTTTTTGGAATTGTTATATGCTGTTTAATTCATTCTGTTTTTGACATTTATAATTGTCAAATTGACGTGCATTGCTTGGTAAACAGACAGTACCTAAATGCTAGGGTTGCTACGGTAACGTAATTTATCCGATATTTTTATCCACTTGCAAACTCTCTTCCTTCCTATTTAGCCGACGGCAAACTACGATTTTTGTATTCACAAATGGGAATTATTATACATGAATGGGATTGTCGCTGTAAAAGTTAAAGCTAACTTTTGCCGCTGTCAAAGTGACAATTGCACTGTGGCATATGCGATTTCTTATACATGAATTAAATTGTCAGTTATAAATGCAACAATTAACTTTTTAAAACATTTTCCAAAAAGAGTCCTAGCGCTCTTATTGGTACGAAATCCTGGAACATCCTATATGATAAACTTAAAAAGGATCAACGAATTAGTAGCTTCTGGACAAAAAAGTTATAAAATACCTACTGAGTGTACAAAAGAAACCTTTTGTTTCTCATTAACTTCTCTGCACCATTTGGGAAATGAGCTGAGTGGACTGAATATTTTCATAAGCTGGTTTGGTTTTTTACTTACTTTTTATTAAGACCTCGATCAGGAGGCTTAGTAGCGGAGAAATAGAATTGTGTTTTCTGTTGTTAACGGTATAACAATAAGTTTTAATGGAACCCCAGTCCATTTTAAATTAAAAAATAGTCGGAAACTTGAAACTTTTTCATTTGTCAAACTTTTCGGGCAACCAACGAACTTTTTCTCTATATAGCGACGGCTACATTCTAGTGAGATGATTCTAATTGCTCTCCTACTGGAACACTGGTACACTTTTTAGTTACTTTGATAACTGATGACAAGAAAAATTTGTTTCAGATATTGGAGAAGGGGGTAATGTGAAAGCCTCTCTAGGATCCTATGCAACCGTATTTCAGGCGGAAATTTACGCCATTGTTTCATGTGTGGAGAGATTGGAGCAAGCCAATCTCATACATGGAACAATAAAAATTTTCTCGGGCAGCCAAGCCGCTTTGGAAGCACTTATCTCTCGCTATGTAACGTCAAAATTGGTTTCAGACTGCCAAAAAAGACATTCTTTAATAGGAGAACTCAATAAAGTATTGCTGGTCTGGATTCCTGGCCATTCTGGCATGGAGGGAAACGAGAAGGCAGACTCTCTTGCAAGTGTTTCTATCCGATCAGAACCTAATATTGGCATCGCAATAAGTTTTGCCACACAAACATTAAATACCTAGACAGCAAGAAGAGCTTTAGACTTCTGGCATAATTTACCAGGATTGGTTCATTCAAAGGCTTTTATACATCCTTCGAAGAATGTCTCCAAACAAATGCTAGACTATAGCAGGCATGGCCTACGTTGTCTAACAGGCCTTTTAACTGGCCACTGTCATCTGAATTAAAACTTGGACTGTCGGAAGATCCGACTTGCCGTCTTTGGAAGATGATGAAACAGCAGAGCATACAATTTTTGCCTCTCCCGCCGCGGCTCGAATCAGGTATATGATGTTTGGCAGGGTCTCTCTCGCCCTCGGACCTGAAATATCATTCACCAAATAAACTAATAGGCTTTGTTAAGAACTCGGTTAAGAAGCACTTTGCATTATATGAACAATATTACACCTGCAGAACAACAAATAATAACATGTTGGCTCAACTATTTGCATTGATGAGTTTTTAAAAAAAAAAACTTGAAAATATGAAAGTAATGCTAACAAGTGAAAAAACCACTTGTGAATTTGTCGCTGTAAAAGTTAAAGCTATTCTATAAGAAGTGGTTAAAATTACCACGTTATATTTGACATTTTTGCCGATAGAAATCATTTTCAAGATTAGGATTTAAATTTTAACAGGTATGGTGTCCAATCATGAGTTTCCCGTTTATATTCTATGAATATATACCTAAGTTAATTGGAGTTAGCAGTTAGCGTTAAAATTTAACATTTGCTCACATAATTGCTCCTATTATTTGTAAGCTAATTTCACGAAAAAATATTTTTGTACAACTGTCATTAAAAGTGACACTTTTAATGATAGCAAACAATGTTAAAAACGATTGTTTACATAGCAGCGTGTTAAAAATACTTTTAACACTAGTGTTAAAAATATTTTTAGCACGCTGCTATGTAAACGTCTGCCATTCACAACAATCTTTTGATTATTTGAATACTAAAATGCATTTTGAATTTATTGTCATTGCAAATTCGCTCGTTTCATTATCAAAATAGGGAAGTTGTCCAAAAAACATTGTATGGTATTTGTGTTAAAAGTGATTTTATTTTGTTCGTGAAATTGTTCAATTCGCTCCGCTCATTTCACAAACGTTTTCACTCACAAAATAAAACCTCACTTTTAACACTCATATCATAAATAACTATTAAAAGTTATATTTGATGACCCAAGTCGATGGCATTGCTCGTAAATACTTAGCGAAAAGTTTATTTAAAAACATGTTGAATTCTTTTTATCACTACATGTTTAAATTTATGTTTCTTTTATTTTTTGTACATTATATGTTTATTAAATTTCTGCAAACCGCAAAGTTTCGTGGCAAAAGGGATGACCAAGTTTGTTGCTGTATTAACATTTTATGTACATCCAGATACGTTTTTAGTCGCTCATACCAATTATGTATTTCGTTAAAATATTTGACATTTTAACGCCGAAAAAGTTATTTTATGGTCTGGTTGAAAAGTAGTAAATGTTGATGAAGTTTGTAAGTTAAACAAGCAATTAAAATAAATATCTAAATGAAGGTGTTACATGGAAACCTCGATGGAAACAATACGAAATTCAAAGAAACGTTAGTGCGTTTTTTGTTAGAAAAGTTTGTAGGTTGAATTGTTAGTGTTGTTCCAAATACATCTCTTTATTTTACAATAGAAATAAGTTATGGATTATTAGTACGTACTTGAAACTATGGTAAAGTTTATTTGAATAAATTAAAAAGTTAAATACTTTTAAATGTGGTAGGTACATTGAAATTCAACCCCAAAGATCAAATTGAACTGAGAATCTAAACCCACTGAACCAATTTATTCGTATTAACACAAAAATATATTCTTCTTCACGTACCTTGTGTAATATTCATTTGATATTTGGTTTGTTTTTTTATAGAAATTTAACCACAATTAAATATTAATGTTTGTTCGTACTCATAAATTTGTTAGGTAATCTTACTAATGAAGATGATAATTTTTGTGGTTTGACTAAGTTTTATTGAACCTTTTTTGGATTCTAACCACATATGGAATATGGATAATTCAATATCTGCCTAAATTGTGATTAAATCGAGGATTAAATTGTATGTTAAATCGAACGAATTTTGAACCCGATGATTTGAAGAAAAACCATATTCACTAGTGAATTAAATTTTCAATCTATTTCAACTGGTCTAATTGGTTAATTTTGATAGTGTAATTTTATGGTTCCATATAGCTTTGGTGAATGCAGGTTTTCTTCATTGGCGTCTATTATGTAATTCTTCCCTTTAACAGCCCCGAAAATTTATATTTTCAAATGTCTTCATAAATATTTAGAGGAAACTATTGTTCTACAAGCAAAGACCCGTTAACATTATTTTATTTTAACAGGATCATATAAAATTTAGTCTGATTAAGCTTGGCATAACACCAATTCTAAATTTATACGTAGATGAGCTGTGATTTGCACTAAGTAGGTACTTTTCGTTTTAACACGAGTTTTAACATAACTTTTATTGAATTATAACATAGGTAACCTAAATTATACTCGTAGTTTTAGACATTTTAGTGATATGAAGACAAATGTGAGAAGGATTGCAGGTCAATTAAATGATCGACAGACAGCTCGACAGACAGGGAGCAGGCTTTTCAAAAAATGTTTTAATAACAAAAACAGTAAGGTAGAGAATGATGAGGCCATAATGTAAGCTCAGGATTATTCTCGGGATAATTCTTGTGTTTACGATTTTTATCAATCTATAATTATTTTATTATGAGAGGTACTTAATATTGGTATTTATCTTATGAAAATTTCCGAATGTTTTATGATCATAAACAATAAATATTAATTTGTGTCAAGTTAAGCAAGATGTGATGAAAATCATGACCAGTCCTTTTATGCTTAATATATTGCGGTGTCTGCACATACACATATCATATTTTAGTTTATAAAAAAAGTATTTATCACAAAAATATGTTCATAATGTTATAATATGAATGATAAATCCTCGGATAAATGAAATGCTTTCAATTCAGTTCTAATTAGTTTCTATTAACATCATTTTTTATATTCAAATTACAGTAAGGTTTTTGAAAAATTTGCCCCATTACCGTCATAAGATTTTTATTTCTATTAATTTGATTAGTTTTTTTTCTATTTTTTTCTCTATACTTGTAGGTTTCGTAAATTCTACTTTTCAATTACATTAAAATATCACTTAGAAAGATTCAGACAGTTTCTAGGAGTAGTGGGATCAAAGCAAGTCATATTTACTTCATTTTTCCAAGACACAAATTCTATAGTTTTCTATATTCCTGTACAAGATTTTATCCAAAAGTTAGTTTATATAAACGGTTTTATAGTTTGTTCCCATTGAGTGGGATTAATTTCAGCTGCAGAAGTAGAAAATATCTATTTGTACATGTCAAATAAATTATAGGTGAAGTAAAATTTTCCAGTTTATAGTATAGGGGCAAATATCAATATTTTTGTAACTCAGTTTTTAAAACGTAACATACCTACTAGGTGCGTTTTTGTGGATGATTAAATAAGAGATAAATCGGAAGATAAATAGATAGCTTTTTACATTACATTTTTTCTCGCATTTTTCTATCTTACAGCTTTTGATAAATTATTATAGTATAACATTAACCGTGATGTAATAATTTAACTTTTTTTTATTTCTTGTATAATTGTTATAATTCTTAAAGGTTCTTATTCAAATTTTGTGTGTGTCTTCTTTCAGTGCCCTACCGTGCCGTTTGTTTCTGTTCAATAATAATTGTAGTTTGAATTAACAATTACATATTTAATTTTTTTACTTATTTTTAATATTAAATAAGAATATTTTTGCAAAGCATCCTGCAATCGTCACTTTTTTCAAGAAATACGATTAATCCGATTTAATTACCTATAACAAAATTATAGCTACTGTTGAGCATTGACTTGCTGCAGAGAAGATTTTGAAGATAAAAATTTCTGTAAGGTAGAAAAATGTTTGTTCTAGTATCCTCTTAATAGACCGATAGGTTTCTGTAAAAAAAACGAGTAGAAACAAACAAAAACTAAGTAAAAAATATAGTTTTGGATTTGTCTTATCATATTATTCGGCTGATTGTAAGGAATACACAGCTAATCATTATACGAAAATGTTCTATTTTGGTTTGCGAAAATGTTTCATATTGATTTGCGAAAATATTCCATTCTGATTTTCGAAAATGTTTCATTTTTGGTTGCGAAGATGTTTTATTTTGTTTTGCGAAAATGTTCTATTTTGGTTCGCGAAAATGTTCCATTTTCGGCATTTCTTCAGATTTGAGGCTTTGTAAAACGCTCGGTAAAACGTTAAAAATATATTTGAAATCCTCTGTCGATATTGATATAATATTTATATTCAAAACAGACTATATACACAATTTAATAAATGAAAATTGAAAAACTTACAAGAAACATACTAGGTTCCAGCACCATGTAAAAATCAGTCATCAATCAGGTTATCGGTGAACTAACAATATAACCATATCACAAATAAAAAAATCACTATTAAATTCTTTCAATAGAAAAAAAATAAACAAAATCCACACCCGTCACCTCAAACGATGTCCATTATTCCGTTTCCGGGGGTAAATTTCCACGAAAACTCATCGGTCACTTTCACAGTCGCAAATTCGTAAACTCGTCGTAGACACGCGCAAGGCAAACAAACAATCGCGCACCAAGTTTCGAGTTTCACGACCTGACTGAAACTAACGCGAATGGTCTCACGACGTGCAATCACCGAATGGGATGAATAGAGGGAGGTCCAGGGACGGCGCAAGCCTATACACTTATTTACATTCACAGGTAACTACCACTTACGACTCTAGCAACAAAAGTTAACAACTCAACGGAGGATTCCTGAATAAACCCATTTAATTTTGCTGAATAATTTACTGGTTGATTGTTTGAGACTGTTCCGCGTAACAGTTAAAATTAAATGAGCATATTTAAGTGATTATATGGACGTTTAAATGGATAAATAGCGATAGCGGTGTGTAAATTAAAGCGGAAATGTTTTGAAATATCTCAGTAATCAATAGTTGTGATGAGATGTTACAAAACCAGCAGATTGATTCAGATATTCAGAATATTTTTTCTTCGTGTTTCTGGTTACTAATTAAAATATTTGTTTACTGCTTGTTGGTAATAAATTAATAAAAAAATTTAATTCTTTAAATGCTGCGATTTATTCATTGGCTAAACTATATCTGTAGCATAATTGTATACTTGATTATTTCACCTTGAACGGTGACGATTATTTGCAGTAATTTTTTTCAGTTATTTGGGTTACTGGTTATTTTTATATTGAAAACATTAACAGGATTTGCTTTGTCATGGGCAAACCACTGCCGATCAGGATATCCTGAAAAGTTACATACAAATTCAATTCAAATGTACCTACTTATATAATTAATAAAAATTGTACTATGAGACACAATCGTGGACATAAAGGTACCCCAGAAACTCTCATGCAAACGCAAACTCAAGATGTTCATTTATATATCCAGTGGTCCAATAAATCAATCATTTGATCAAAATCCTGGCACTTATCGAAGGAGTCCAAGGACACTAGAACGATGATTTCGTGATGTTTATGTACGTACAGCAGTGAAAATGTGTAGACATATTGAACGTCATACAGTTTTGAAAATATCGCTTAATTATTGACAACACAGAGGAACTGGCAACACAGCGTGCTTTAGACTTGTGTCGGCGAAAATGTTGCACTTGTTGCTTTGGTGTGCCTTTATTTTAATCTGAATACTTATTTTTCTACATATTATATTACAATCATTATTGTAATTTTTTTTCTAAAATACGAAAATAGCCTTATTAGAGGCAGACCCTATTAGGCTTGGCCTAATATGGTGCACAAAATGGGCAGGACAAGCGGTTTGGGCTCAGTCTCAAAATCATCGTTATAGAAGCTATGATGTTCTTAGCTGTGCTAGAGAAAAGCAAATTCTATAAGACTTATGAAAAGCTTCTTAGCACACATTTCATTTATCTAAATACCTCCAAAGTCCATCACATGATTTACATTCTGCTCTTAAACAAGCCAAATGTGTGATATATAACCGTATAAATCTAACAAATGGAAATATGAAGAAAGGTATATCTCTACTCATACAACTGTGTACACAACACATTTGCGACATTTTGTTTTTAATGAATATCACATAATAATAATTAAATAGTAGGTATATACTGCTTGTTCCTTTAGAGCGTTTTCAGACAACACTTTGTGGCCGGCTACTAGTGTCTGAAAAGAGTCGCGCGACTAAAATACATTGTTCCTTAGCTGTGTCTCGTTTGGATGCGTCTATTTATATTAATGTATTTAGAGCCGCGAGATTCTTTTCAGACACTTTGTCGCTGGCTACTAGTGTCTGTAGTGTCTGAAAAGAATCGCGCGGCTAAAAATACATTATTCCTTTTCTGTGTCTACTATGAATTCAGACACTAGTAGCCGACCACAAAGTGTCTCTTCTGAAAACGCTCTAATACTACAAAAGACACACGGAACCAGGCTAGCATCGGAGACCTTTGGGGGGACTTAAAGCGAGCCTACTATTCATTGTGTATGTAGGGTATGTAGGTATTTTTTCTGTTTATGGTCGTTCTTAGCTAATGAGCGGTTAAATCTTCTTAAAACTGTTATTTACGCAATATATCTTAAGTGGACGCATGAATAGCCTTCAAAAGCCCGTAATTCTATAAACTCTTGTATACTTTTTTCTATATGAATAGGCATTAAATAGAGTACCACGCAATAACGTAAATCACATTTATTATTTAACTTATTAACTTCAACAGAAATTTAGATCAATTTCTTTAATTGCTTTGTATTATTTATTATAACTTAAGATAAACACTTTTGATAAAGCTTGTCGTATTAAATCATAAAGAGAATGCTAAAAGTGCAAATGAATGTTCCAGTAACGTACTGAGTATGAATTATATTTGTATATACAGGGTATATTTTCAAGACAGCAGCGATTCTAAATAATACGTTCCACGGGAATTGTTTTATGCTTTTTCAGTATTTTTGACAATTTTAATAACTCATTTCCAAAAAAGAACAGACACAAAAAGTGAATACATGAAAATTTTCTGCATTTATGCCCCCTTTTTAACTTTTAAATGGGCTGATAGATTTTTATCAAAATTTGGTAGATACTATTGTGGCAAATTTTGAATATTTCAACACTTTAAATCGATATAGTGGTTTTACGTTTTAATCGGTAATAGTATAAAATTTTTCAACCGGCATGGAGTACATTTAAGCTATACCTCGTTAATTTTGTATATAGTTTGTGTTAGATGGTTAATTGTTATAACAAAATATTCAGTTATTCAACAAACTTGCTTAGTGAAATTCCTCTTGTGATTAAATCTCATTGGTATGTATTTCTCAGCCTTGGTTGATCTGCTAAAAAAACTTCACTAGTCTAGAGAATTCAATTAAATCAGTATACATTTGTTGTATTACTATTTTCTTAATAATAAATTATACAATCTAAGAATGCTCTAATAATAATCGACTTTCAAATTAGCAACAAACAAAAGTAAGAGCATTGAACAATAAATTATTATGAATTTTACTATTGTTGTTAAATACATAGTTGGATTATTACAGTGCCAGGTTGACACTCGGGCAGTTTACTATTAGGCGCCCCAAAAATAAAACAAGAAATACTAAACGTGCTTGGGTACGAGACTTTATTTTGCTAAAATAATCAATCACAACATCAACATTTACTTTCCTACAAAATATTGGTGAGCAATGCTAAGCTTATTGTGGGATTAAGTGAAATTTTATCTTATCAACTTTAATTTTGAAGAGCTTATTTAACAATCGTTTTAAATACAGTGTTATACTCGGAACAGAAAAAAAAGAGTTTAGCTGCTTCAATGTGAACAGATTTTTGAAAATAAATGCTGGTGACTTCTAGCTAGCGTTTCAGTCTTAAAATCTCCAAAATAATTCACATGGAAAATTCATTTTGTCAAATTTTGAACTACACGGTGTAACAAAAAGGTAAATTATACCACATATTCTGATTGAACCTTGCCTCAGCACAAATGAGCATACTAAAAAGTATCTTTGAGGGTACCTAACAGTATCCTTGCGATATTCTGAAGGATGCGATTTAGGTAAAAGGTAAGAAATAAAAGGTGATACAGTGGAAGGTATGTCGTATGTCTTACCTTGAAGATAAAAAAGAGCTTCGCTTGTGGCGATAGGAGAAAATTGGCGTTGCTAAAGTGGAGGCAGTCGTTGGCAGATGACAGTTGTCCTATGGTCGGGGTTGGGAATTGGAAGTGGCTAATGAGATAACGAGTGGGAATCAAGGAAGCATTTGAGATATAAAATTAAAAGTCGGAACATGCTCCAATAGAGAGACGAGTAGCCATGGAAATCTATCTGGACCGATCTCCTCTCCATGTATTTCTAGAAAGAGTGGCTAGAAAGACAGCAAATGGAATTACGCATTACTCTAAATGAACGGAGGTTAGCGGTCCCAATTTCGAATTAAAGTGGGGAGAAGCTACCAAGAGCAGATAGCTATTGGTATACAGATATCTCAAATAAAGCACTCAGCACTCAGCACTGTGTAGAGATCAAAGGAAACTAATCTCGCACAAAAAACAATGACAAATTTATTGGGTGGCTAAGAAACTTTAAATAAACTAAGCTATTACCAAGTTACAAATTGCCAAAAATGTAGATCATAGCAGGCCTTTTAACAGGCCACTGTCGTTTGAGCAACCATATGGTGAGTAAGTACTTTTGAATTATGAATTTATGTCCAACTCACGACTTTCTGAATGATTGTTCAGTGCATACCTGCTCAATTGATTTTATTCATATTAGTTATTTTGCATCATATAATTTTATCACAACATATTTACTGAAATAATAATCAGTAAAACACGATTTGCATTTGCACTTCAATTTAAATGATTCTTTGTTCTTTTATGACTGCAACCGAAAGCCAACTAATAATGCTTTTTATTGGATTTGTGTAATTTCCCCATTCAAAATAAGTAGCGTGGGAAAATACTTCTCAATGACATCCGCAATGTCATTTTCTTAATTCGTGAAATGTTAGATCCAGGAGAGTATCACTAACACTACTTGTATTTGGTACATGGCATGTCTTATACAACAGTCAAGATTGATTAATGATCCACCTAGTATATATTCTTCTGGTAAAATGCTTTCTACATGCATATTTAAAAGGCTTATAAATTATTTTAATGTTTTTGTATTTATTATCTGTGAAGTTGCGAATAAATTCACAAGTTTTTTTCAATTTAATAGACAGTTTACTATTCAAAATGGAAGCGATCTTATCTATTCGTGATTATTCAATAATTTCTTTTATTTTGAAACTTCAATATTATGTAAATTTACTATTTTTATTATTTCGCTTTTAATACATCGTATTTATCCATTCATTTCAATAATTATTGGACTTAACAGTCCCAGCTTACTCCTCAGAGTATTATAGACTTTTAATTAAAAATATATAATCGCACTTCTACCTTTATAAAATTTTTAAAATGTCCATGAATTTATTTTTTCCGCCGACCGTACGCTTTGAGCTTGCAATAATGTGGGTGTGCAACATTCAAAATCATTTATTAATGAATCCATTCATACTTTCGTACTTCTGAAGTATGTTTGTGCCACATTAAGTGGAAATCCAGGTTCCGTCCAAATATTTTAATGGAATTTCTGGATGAAGCCTTATATGTCTCAAAATTCTCCACAAGATCCAGATAGTTTTTATGTTCTTATATTAAATCTAAAGTAATGAAATAAAACAAATAGTATATTATACACAGGGTGGTGAAGACTATTATTATTGACCGAGCACCAAGATTATTTCGCGAGGGGCTTTGCCCAGAAAGGGAATAAGCTGCGAGGTTTATGAAGGTCTTCAACACCATGGTGTATATACAATTTTTTTCCATTACTAGCCAAATTTAAGACAAACATTGAAAATAATTCACAAACGCACTACGAGAAGCGTTTACCTCGTCGTCTGACTGACAAGTACACTGTCAGTTTTTGATATATTATGAACGTACTCGTTATGTCATTTGTCATTTTTGGTTGACCGAATTTTAAACTAATGGCATTTGTATTCAAATAGTTTTATCTCAATAGATAATTTCAAGCAGCGAATATGTTAAAGACAATCTCCTGGGTATACAAAATTATGTTGGTGCACAAGTTTTTGTTGAACTACTATCCCTGAATTCTCAAATTATTTGGTTAATAATAGAGCATTACTAACCACTAATAGAGAAATTCAACTTCTCAGTTTGGTAGAATAAGCAATAATTGTCAACTTCACAGCTATAGTAGTGGAAAATAGTTATTTATGTTTTAAGAGTGAAAAGTGATACATTATTGCTTGAGAGTAATAGTTACCGCGCTCCGCTTCGCGTTACTCGAAAGCAATTATGTCACGTTTTTGCTCGTAATATATACAACATTTTTTTCTGCAGTCACTTAATTGGAACTATTTAAAACAAATATAAAGTAGAATTCATAATAGTATATTATTAAACGAGCAATTTATGATGGCCCCTAGCCTGCGGCTCGGGACGCAAACGTCACCCAGCGTGAATATTGGCCATAAATTGCGAGTAGAATACTATACTTTGTCCACGACCCTTCATTTCTTTATTAAATAAAAGTCAACTAACGTACAGTTCATGAAGTTGTAATATTATTAATATAGATTTTTCTGGCAGCATTCCTATAGTCGTTAATTTCGCTGCTTCTTTTATTCCAGTTGGTGTAGAAGAACGTTCATTTCCACTATCCGAATTCAATAAATTCATCGTTGCAGTAATATAGCAAGTTCGTAACAATTTGGTATTCGCGAAAACAAGCAAAATTGGAATGGGGAAAACAAACCAAATCGCCATTACAGTACGTGTATTGAAACAAATGGGGGTTAGCCACAGATTATCTGGGCTAGCATTGTTTTCTCCATTCCACTGACAGCTTTGACATAAACTGCAACTCCCACTATCGGAAAAAATTTCGCGAATTACTAACGTCAAAATTAAATAATTTGACATATATAGAGATGGGCGATACTGTGTTAAGTATCAATACAACGTACTGTTTTAAATATATTGTTTTGAAATACTTAATATTGGAAAATATCGTTATGAAAAGTATCAATACTAAAAAAACGATAAAATGATATATTTCAGAAACAAATTTCCTGAACAAAATACACAGATTTAATAGTTTATTTCATATTTTACCCCCATCTCTAGTCACCTATGTAACGAAATGTTTTGAGTGTTGAATTGTCATGGCGTGAATTATTAACCATAATTCACTCTAGTAGATATTATATGGGTACCACATACCTTCTGTTAGGAGTTAAAATATCGACTTATTATTAGGTGGGCGTGGACAAAAACTTTTAAAAGCTGTCAGTTTGAATATGTCAATTCAAATATGTTTCAAGCTTTTATATCTGTCACTGTCAATACAATTGTGTTTGTAGTATCGGTTGTTATGGGCAACGAGCGTTTTGCCATTTTTTACGCTCCGCGAGCGTAAAGTAGAGTTTGTTCAACCATCCTTTGCCGTTACGTCATAATTGGTTACGTATTCTGCTGTTTTACGTATGACATAAATATTAGTTGAATGCTATTTTACTCTTAACCTCAAAATTATAATCAGTGACATTATTCTAAGAATTGTTTTCAAAATATGACAACTGAACTGTCAAAAGTAACAGATAAAATGTATGTCGACCTTAGATAAGAAATACGTTAATGACGTCATAATTCCGTCTCATCCATTTCATGAATGAGAGAGCAAGCTGGACAACGTATGACGTAACAGCAAAGGATGGTTGAACAAACTCTAACTCTCCTCAAGAAACATCAACTTTTCGTTGTCAATGGCAAGTAATGTTGCAGACTTGATGAAAATGTTAAATAAGCTAAAAATTTTTGGATAGGTAAAGGTTATGCGTTTTTCACGTGAAAACCATTGAGGAATACAAAATAAAATGAAAATAGCTTGAAATGACAGTAGCGTAAAAAATTGGAGGCTAAAGGTAACATATTCTTCCAAATGTACCTACATCACTGGCTCACTAATTGAAACATGTAATTCCATCAAAATATGTTCTTTTACTTTTAAAAACCACCTGCCAAATATCAAATCAATTAATTCATCCATTTTAATGCTATGAAATAATAATTAAATCATTCAATTTTTCATAACTTTAACACCTCGTACTTCGAAAAGTAACAAAGTAAGTAGACAAGACCCCTCAATCCTTATATCATTTTGTCCAATTTCACGTGAGGTATCTACATGCAAACGTTGTAAGTGTCATTTGGAAACACTCTGTATAATAGTGTACCTAGTGATAACAAATATTGGTTGAATTGTTTTGAATATCGATCGAAGAATAATAGATTTAATACTATTATATAGCCTTACAGGATTTTTGAGAAATATTTTCGGCAGGATAATCACTGTTTACTTAAGAAGAAAAAACTACTTTTCGGTCTATATGCCCCAAGAGACATTGAACTACAAGTGTAACGGGGTCGGCATGATCTACAAGATTTAAACAACAGTTTTGCTTTGCAATTAGAAGGGATAACGTCACTTGTAAGGCGTATTAAATCTAACAAGCTTTAGTGTGGATTTATGCAGCAACATTTAACAATTATCAATTAGCATTTAACAATTAACATTTATCAATTATAAGTTAAACTACTCATTTCACTATGACTCCATTTATGCAGACCATTAACAATAATCATTTATCATTTAACAATTACGAAGTTGGCAAACTCTTAACTTTTTTAAATTAAATGTACCGAATTTTCATCTAGTGCGCAACTAGTACGCAGATCCTTACTTTTTTCATAGAAAAGCGGTTGACTTGGGGTTATCTTGGGTGTTTGTTTATTTTCAAGTTGTACTAAAAAAAGAAAAAGAGTCTTCAATTCTACTAAGGTACATCTTCAAAATTGTTCCAATGCACAAATAGACATAAAAATGTAGGAATATTGTAACTAGAATCTCGGGCTTTTGCGCATGCTTATTATTTTCTCCCAATTTATAATTGTGTCTCCATAAACGATGGCAGTTTCACTAATTGTTAAATGAAAAATGTTAATTGTTAAATGCTAATTGATAATTGTTAAATGTTGCTACATAAATCCACACTTACTGTATAGGTACAGCAATTTACAGAAAAGTGTAATTAAAATTTCAGGAAAATATACTTTCGTACTTACTAAATGCGTTTCAAATGTTCCCAGATAAATAATTTTTATTACTCAATCCGAAAAAGTCGTATATCCGTTAAATAGCCTATACATACAGAATCGTTAGAAGAATTGTCATAACTTGCCTATTATTAACTTGTTATTTTCATACTTAAATTTTTTCAGTTGCTGCTTATTTACCTAGGTTCTTAAACTCTTCAATCCGCTTATATGGTAACTATTATGTATACTTTAAGACGTAGTACCATTTATTCTTTGGCAGATGAATACGGGTTATGTAAATTTTAGTTTTCAAAACATTAAGCCATAAGTAGTTGTTTTAAATCCTAACAGATATAAGTATTGTTTAAAATTATTGTTCATGAGCATCTGTTAAGGAGATCGGGTTTAACAATGGTTTTATATCATCATGGAAAATTAATATATTATATTCAATTCTCTGAATTGTCATGGATAAAAATTTTGCTCAAAAAATACACCTCATACTCCTGGTTGAAAATGTATTTGAAAGTCACAGATGAATAGGATGTCATTACAAAAAATAAAGCTAAGAAGTTGTGAAATGTGTATAGACCTGTTTCGACTTTTGTAATTCCCGTTCGATGTCTCATCGGCCACTTCCTGCTCCCCAACTTTGACAACTGTTTCATGCCAATAGCCATTTTGGAAACGCCAACACCTAACTTCCGCTGACGCCACGAGCAAATCTACATTTTCGATAGGTTGTGTTTAAGACAGGACAAACTTTTTCTTTAAAAGGTAGTGGTAGCTTTTCGTAGCCTGACAACTCTGTGGAATACAGTGCATCACAAGCATGGAGTAGAGCCCCCCTCAGGCGGAGATTTATGCTATCCTAGAATGTGACAGAGTTCACAAACGTAGGACTGAAAGTAATAGAATAAACATAATAACTAACAGCCGGCAGCCCTTACAGCTCTGCGCAAGGGTACATCCAGACTGGTAGAGAGAACTGAATGAACTAACTGGCAGACCACATCAAAGTAAGATTAATGTGAGTGCCGGGACATAACGATATTCCTGCAAATGAACAAGCTGATGAACTCGCGAGAAGAGGTTCAGCATCGACATATGTTTGGACCAGAATCAGTTGTGGTCCCAAGACAAAGAAGGTGGTCTAAGGACAAATACAAAAATGGGTACAAAGCCAACATAGACTACAGTGGAGGAACACTCCAAAGCAGGTTCACTGTACGACCTTCATAGGTGACATAGGTGTTGAACGATTTGAAGAACTACTGAATATCAGTACGAATAAGCTAAGAATAATTACAGGTTATCTAACGGGTCATACCCCGGTAAAAGAACACCTGCATAAAATGGGGCTTTATAAAGAGGATCTTTGCTGCAGAGTTCGTGGCATGGAGATCGAGACTTAACCCATATCTTGTCTGACTGTGAGGCATTAGACTCCAGGAAACAGACAATCCTCGGATATGCCAATTACTCAAAGGAACGGGGATGGCTGGGTGGGAGGAATAAATGTGGGAGATGTGGGAGTAGAGGACAATAATACAGGGTGCAGTGCTCCCGACACAAGAACGACTCCTAAAAGGAGGAAAAAATGAGCCGCCGCTAAGAAAAGTTTCATTGCGACATTTTTTTGGGTGGCCACTAAATGGCGCCAAAGTAAACATTAAGTTACTAAGTGCTCTTGTCATTAGAGCCCCCCCATAAAATGATTCGTTTCATTCACTAAATAATGTTAAATTATTTCACTCTTAGAATGAATAAAAGAAATACAAACACTTGTGGTAACATAGATGTTTTTTTAAGACCGTACCTGCACACTTAGGGTTAGAAAAGACAACACACTTTGTGTCTGATAAATCGTCTAGATTATCTGAAAATTTTAAACGAAATGTAAATAAGATCTTGCGAGGGACAATAAAAAAAGCGGACGCCTATTAAGTTATCTGCAGGTGACAGTTGCGACCGGTCAGATTTAATTTGGTTTTGACTAGATGCTCTTTTGTCCATTTTAAAGCTTGCCTTCAGTGTGGGAGGCTATGATCATAGCTGATGTAATGTGAAATAGCTGTGTTATATTATATAAGCGTGTTACGAAACCTAATTGATAATCTTGGATCTTTATGAATCATTATTTATAAAAAATTACATTAGAACTAGAGTTAAATAATGTTTACGAAATAGTAATTAAAATGATCAACGGCTAAATAATAGTCTAAGTATACATGAACATTAATATCCTCATTTAAATACCAGCAGTTTTGTTACTGAATAAAAATTTTATAATAGCTTTTAGGTATCATTCACCGTTAACAAAATTAAAGTTTATCTCAGGACAAGACTAGCGGTTTTTTTCAAGAATTTTACATTACTTGGTGCGGATGAGTTGCATACGTTTTCCAAGTCAGTGGAAGTGTGATTTCTTCGTAGATATCGAGCAATTGGGAGGTTATCACCACTTCACAAGATTCTTTTCTGACTATGCATATCTGAAAATAATCTTTGAGTAATAGACATCTTGCATATTTTTTTATTATAGTAAAATTATAATCCAGACAGCTAATCATCCACTAAATTATTTTTTCGAATTTCTAAATTTAAAGAAGTTAGAAATGAAATGAGATTCATAATAGCTTTATTCGGGTTTTTGTTTCTGGACAGTTCGTAAACCAATCTGGAATTGCGCAGAACCAGTTGCGTCCTTTATTCAGTCATAAGAACTATTTTCGGACCGTTTAAAATTGATCGAAGTTTGAAAAATTTCGAACATCCCGCATGGTCTATAAAACTGAACTAACCTAACCTTTTCGTAACTTTATATTGACCAAAAACATTACCTAAAATGTTGCACAAACTGCTTCTCATCATATTGAGGGACAGTCTCTTCCACAAAGTTTTCATTTTAAATATTATCTTGTAAGACTAGAACATCGTCTTCAATTGATGATGATGTTGATGATGATGACTACGTTCAAATATTTCCATAAAATCATTAGCATCCATTTTGTAAATATTAAATTTGTAACGTAAAATTCCAAAATAAACAACACACAATAAACAAACATCTACCTACCTCTGCAAATTTTCAAAATAGCTCCCACCCTTCTCCTTTGCAAATGATTTGAGCATGAGTGAAAAATAATCCAAAAATCGTTCTAGCTTGAGACTTGGGACTGGCTTGGACGGTTTTCGAACCGTCCAAGAACTGCTCTAGAATAAACTAAGAGCCATCCTGTTAAAATCCGAACAATCCAATTTCGACTGCGCAAAATCCGGATAGTCTTAGAACAGTAATTGCATTAACCCGAATAAAGCTAATATTCTAGCCAGTTCAACATTACCTAGTCCCGTGACGTCATAGAACAGTAAGGTCGCAGTACTCACATATATACATATACGCTGTGGAACAGGGAATCACATGTAGTTTTAGTTTGCTGTTAGACAAGTTAGGATGAATTTGGGAAAACAATGCAAAAGAACAAAATTGGCATGGGCTTATGAACTTATGTTAAGTGAGGGACCACGTTGTTCACATATAAGTCGAGGAATGGACGGATTTCATGTGTTTTGACTCTTGTTCCAATGCCCAAAAATCGGAGAGTAGTTCAGTTCACCCGTTCAGCGGTGGTACAGTTGCTGTTTGAGGAAGCATTTGTTTCAATGGGTTTGATGGGAACATGGTCGCAGATTTACGTTCAACAAGTGCATTCATTTATTCGTTTGGGCTGTGCTCAATCTTTATATCTTTATATCACTACCCATATTATCTAATTCCATTCCAGAAGTTCCGTGTCTTCTATATAGACCACTAGTTTTACTGGAGGGATTTTCAGTGGTTCAAATGGTTGCATTATTTCCTCTCCAAAGTGCTTTGGGTGCTGGGTCTTTGTAAGTTCTTACATAAGCATCACAGTTTGTGAGTTGGTGTCAATCTCCGAGTTAATGAACTTCTTCAACTTTTCTTTTTATCCAAGGTTCCACCAGTTTTTGGACAATTATTATATAGAACAATCGAAATGAATCTATTCGAAATGAGTTTCAACTGATACACACTTTATTATACTTAAATGAATAAAATGATTCTTTAAATAAATAATAATAAGAACTGTAAACAGAGAGAGAGTATACAGAGTATCCAGTTCCATCAATTAGTGAAATAATGACAACCTTGAAAAAAGTAGTATTCCGAACCACTCTTAGTTTCGAAAAACAATTTCTTCTCTTGAGCCAAGGTAAACAATCAACAAAATGAAAAGTGGGTCCGTTCTTCAGCTTCATCAACCTTGCACCAAAACCGAATTTCCTGGGTTAAAAACAACAAACAGCATTAACCGAATCCCGATCACGATTCTCTCAAACAAAGCCGGCACGAAGATTTTTTTTCAAAAGGTGTGTCACATAAAATCAACAATGTACAGTTACATATTATAATAATGTTTACAAATATGATATATATCTGATGAAGGAATACGTTAGTTGTTCTGTAAACTGAATCCAATAAATTTATTTACCACTAATCTCATGTATGTTACACGAGTTATAGTTTAATGGCTGATATACAAGTGTTGATAAAAATACGGCGAATAATTTCATAGGCTCATATACCATAATAAAATAGTACTTATATTATACACCAAAGTGGTGAATACTATTATTATTGACCGAGCACCAAAATTATTTCGCGAGTGGCTCTGCCCCGAGCGGAATAAGGTACGAGGATTATAAATGTCTTCACCACCGTGATTTATATACATTTTTTTCCACTACAAACCAAACAACTGCTTGAGTGGAAAAAAACAGTTGAAATTCACCTCACACTCACTCTACCAGGGGGTCTATTCACTAACAGTGAGAGATCCTACGAGAGTACATACTTTATAAAGTGCGCATGCGAGCTCTCTCGAAATTGCAAATTATGATATAGCCCGCATGTGCACTTTATAAGTGTGTAGGAGCTCTTACTGTTAGTGAATAGAACCCCAGAGCGTTCAAAAACTAGCTGCTTGCTAGTGATCGGGGAGAATATTCCCCTGATTTCGCGCAATTCGTATAATATGTACACCTGTTCTTGTTTATAAAGGTTGAGGCAACGGTATAGTTGAAATAATACCCTTCTTGGTGTGCGTCATCGATTGTTAATCTCCTTCTATCACATTACGTTGGAAGAAATGGAAAAAAAAGCAGGTCTGTGATTAATCCTAATTAAAATATCACAATAATGAACCGTTTAAATGTATTACAAACGTTAACCCTGATCTTTGACTTACAAAAATTTGATTGGTTGATGTTTAGATTACGCTCAAGCTCAACCTATCAATCGAGAGTTTAAAATACTATGATGGCGTTACTTTCGTAGCGGCAATAAGTCTTACGTCTTTTTCTACTGTCACACTGACAGTTCTTGACAGGTCTGTACTTTGTTGTTTATGGTCAATTATTTATTAAAAGTGAATATTAATCTTATTGTTTTATTCATATGAATTATACAAAAATATGCATAAATACACGGAAAAACATCAGTATTTTGAAAGTTCTCGAGTATTTTCAGATAGAAAAAGAAGCTAGTAATTATTAATTGCATAGCCTTTTCGAATTTGGCTAAATACAATCCTGATGATCTTATTTATCAAATTTAAGGTTAGCTATATGTCAAAATAGCAAATAAAATAAACGACATGCCGGAAACCCGGATATATGTACGTCACAATCGATGACGCACACCAAGAAGGGTATTATTTTAACTATAATTGGTATTCTGTTGATTGAAGTTTCCTTTGTTTGAAATAATACCCTTCTTGGTGTGCGTCATCGTTTGTGACGTATATCCGGGTTTTCGGCATGTCGTTTATTTTATTTGCTATTTTGACATATAGCTAACCTTACATTTGATAAATAAAATCATCAGGATCGTATTCAGCCAAATTCGAAAAGGCTTTGAAATTAATAATTACCAGCTTCTTTTGCTAACTGCGAATACTTGAGAGCTTTCAAAATGCTGATGTTTTTCCGTGTATCTATGCATATTTTTGTATTATTTAAATATTTATAACAATAAGATTAATATTTACTTTTTATAAATAATAATTGACCGTAAACAACAAAGTACAGACCTGACAAGAACTGTCAGTATGACAGTACAAAAAGATGTGTCCTTCTTTGCCGCTACGAAAGTAACGCCTTCATAGTATTTTGAGTTCCCGATTGATAGGTTGCACTTGTGCGTAATCTAAACATCAACCAATCAAATTTTTGGTAGTCAAAGATTAGGGTTAACGTTTGTAATACATTTAGGGTCGGTTTTACAAGAGAGATATATACTAGGTATAGTTATTCTGGGAATAAAGTTATACCAGAATTTATACCTAGAATAAAATTAGTTGGTTTTACGATGCTTTTTACATCGGTATAGCAATTCTTGGAGTAAGAATTGCTATACCAATGTAAAAAAGCATCGTAAAACCAACTAGTTTTAAACTAGGTATAAATTCTGGTATAACTTTATTCCCAGAATAACTATACCTAGTATAAATCTCTCTTGTAAAACCGGCCCTTAAACGGTTTATTATTGTGATATTTTGATCAGGATTAATCACAGACCTGTCTTTTTTTCCATTTCTTCGAACGTAATGTGTTAGAAGGACATCAACAATCGATTACGGACATCAAGAAGGGTATTAATTCAACCATACCAGTTTCCATCAACAAAACATTTTCAAATTCCATTGGTAATAATGTTGAAGGTGAAAACATTATTCGATCCATTTTTTACAGGGTCGATCTACAAATCGGTAAGGAGCGCCCTATTCGTTCAATCTTTTTTCTCCACCTAACCCATAGATTATGAACGCACTCCTAATGTCATCACTCATTTTGGTTGAGCGCGAATTTTTAACTAATGGTATTTTCAGTAGTAATACCCCTAGGGTCTTGATAATACCGAGATAATTTTGTCATAGAGAATGCTGAAGGATTCTCTACGACAAAATTTTGAGTATTTATCAAGACCCGAGGAGTATTCGATAAGATAATTTTTTACTTTGTAGCTTTCGAAAAATTGATTGCCTATCTGATGTTTAATAATTTTCAATACAAACTTTATCAATTTTAATCAAATAGTATTCATTTTTATTTAAAACTACAGTTGTGAAAAGTACAATTGGTAAATTAATTGAATCGTTAGATGCAATACCAAATCTTCGCGACATTTTTAATCCAGTTGTCAGTTTGACGTTCAATTAATGTTTAATAAAAAGTAAACACCAAACTGAAAACACCACATGTAGGGTATTATCGTTGTAATACAGCGGTGATTGGATGAAATTTGACACATGACTTGAAATTAATTAAGTAATTTGATTGGTTACTATATTCAGTAAAAAATTATCATTCAAATAATTTTTTTCTTGGTAGGTAATTTCAAGCAGCAAATATCTTAAAGACAATCTCATGGGTATACAAAATTATGTTGATTAAGTTTTTGTTGAACTACTATCACTGGATTATGTCCATTATTGAACTAGGTTGATAGTAGAAAAAATTATTAACCGCTAATAGAGAAATTTAACTTCACAGTTGGCTGGAAGATGCAATAATTGTCAACTTCACAGCTAGTAGTAGAAAAACTTTGTTATTGTACTATAAAGTTTTCAATTATGGTTCTTGTACTGTGATAAAATTCATTGTACTCTTAGTACTAAGAATAAAATTGATTTAAATTAAGGATAGCAGCTGGTCTTAAGAAAGTCGATCCATATTGGAATAAAGGAAGAGGTGGAATTAAGGTTTTTTCATGTATTTTGGAAAAAACAACACTAAGACTTCTCACTGGTCACAGTCCAATGAACTGACGCCTACACAAAACGGGGCTGTACAACAAAGAATTTTCCCACAGGTAATGGCATTCGACTTCAAAAGAGGCAATTTCTTAGGCAGACTGGCGAAGAGTGTAATGGCCAGCTCGTGAGCAACCTGATGGCACTACTCCAACCATTACATAAAATTTCAATGCCAAAAAATAAGTAAATTCTACATCAGTTGTTATGAAAAGCGTCTCTCAATAAGGTCTTAAATTTGAAGTTAGAACTGAACATCCAACAAAAACTGTGAAAAATTATTTATTTGAATTTTTTTCGGGATTCAAGTATCTCGTATGTTAATAAACTAAGAACAGAACACAAAAGTAGAATTCAAATACATTATTAACTTGTATCGTATGGTTGAAATAATACCCTTCTTGATGTGCGTCATCGATTGTTAATCTCCTTCTAACACATTACGTAGCAAGAAATGGGAAAAAGGCAGGTCTGTGATTAATCCTAATCAAAATATCACAATAATGAACCGTTTAAATGTATTACAAACGTTAACCCTAATCTTTGACTTACAAAAATTTGTTTGGTTGATGGTTAGATTACGCACAAGCGCAACCTATCAATCGGAAGCTCAAAATACTCTGAAGGCGTTACTTTCATAGCGGCAATGTGTCTTACGTCTTTTTCTACTGTCACACTGACAGTTCTCGCCAGGTCTGTACTTTGTTGTTTACGGTCAATTATCATTTATGAAAAGTGAATATTAATCTTATTGTTATATTTATTTAAATAATACAAAAATATGCATAGATACACGGAAAAACATCAGCATTTTGAAAGTTCTCAAGTATTTTCAGTTAGGAAAAGAAGCTGGTGATTATTAATTTCATAGCCTTTTCGAATTTGGCTGAGTTCGATCCAGATGATTTTGTTTATCAAATTTAAGGTTAGCTAAATGTCAAAATAGCAAATAAAGTAAACGACATGCCGAAAACCCGGATATACGTCACAACCGATGACGCACACCAAGAAGGGTATTATTTCAACTATATAAATAATTTTATCGAACAATATTCAAAGAATACTACCGCAAGTACCATTTTAAGAATATACCAAACCTCACAAGCTACGCTTGTGTGATTCTCTGAAGATAATTCCACCGTAAAATCCTTGATAAATCACATTCATTATCGACCGAGTTACTTCGCCGAAAACTCGTTTTCAATATCACTGCATGCCCGTTGGTATTTGAACCACCCACAAGTCTAGCGGACGACCAGCTGAAAAAGAATGTTGAGAAGAGTTTATAGAATGCAATAGAATCTAGGAATAACATAAATAGTCGTTGCAAGATTAGGTTATCCACTTCTTTCTATCCTTCCTACTTTACTGATGTGTCAAGACGAAAATGTATAGAAAAAATTTAGTAGCATAGTGAATATTTTTGTAAGAAAACACCATTGATAGTTACAATAATTAGATCAATAAGTAACTTTATTTTTGCCTGTCGATCTGATTATTTTGTAGCAAATGAAACACATGTTCTAGTAACAGCTTTGTCACATTCACCATATATTAAAAGTAAATTTTGATAATCGTCATTGTTCAATTCCAAACGAGCCATTCCTATCACTTTACGATGCAATGCCTTCAAATGATGACGTAATACTTTTTTATTATTTATTATTATCCAGCCATTAGCCTCGAAACTGAATCTTTCATGTAATTTCTTGCTCCTCATTGCCTAGAAACCGCACATTCTCCAGGCAATTGCACTGACATAGGATGTGCTCAGTAGTTTCCTCCTTAAGGTGACAGAATCTGCACATGGCTTGGTCTGTCAACCCTATTAGAGCTTTTAACATAACTAAGACGGCTTTGACAGTTTCCCTGTATTCGCTTATTACGTCTGCCGAAAAAGTTGGCGAATATCCTCTAAAGAGTTGTTTCGCCTGTCTCTGTCCTGGAGAGATTACCCACCATTCTAGAGATTTCTGTGCCACCCACTTCCTTGTGGCCATAATTATTGTCGACTTTGCTAACCGGTCCAATGACTGGCATTGATGAGCCTTGTCTAGACGATCATTTGTCCTTTAATACGAAATATTATATTTTAACCAAGGTGGTGAAGAATATTATTATTAACTGAGCACCAAGATTATTTCGGGAGTGGTTCTGCCCCGAGCGGAAAAAGATGCGAGGTTTATAAATCTCTTAAACACCATGGTGTATATACAATTTTTCCCACTACTAGCCAAATTTAAGACACAAATTAAAAATAATTCACAAACGCACCACGAGAAGCGTTCACTCCGTCGTCTGACTGACAAGTACACTGTCAGTTTTCGATATATTATAAACGTACTCGTTATGTCCATAGATAAAAAAATACTTATAGATGGGAAACTGACCCGTGGCGCCCTCTATTTGTACGGGTGGCGTCACCTTGAGAGTCCCGTCAGTACCTCAACACAAATCAGATGGTTGAGAACTTCGCTAACAACCGAAAAAGAAGATTTGTGAGTACCCAGCTTTCACTACCATGCACAAGGATTGGTCGAAAGACTAACTTGTACATATTCAATTTGGTTTTAGTTGTGATTTCTTTTCTTCCCAGGAAATTTCGATTTAATGAGTAATATACTTTGACTGCTGCACTTATTCTTTCGTTCACTTCTGCTTCCTGTTTTCCACTGTTTTGTACATCTACTCCCAGATATTTGAAACTCTTCACTTGCTTTATCCGCATTCCATCTATTTCTATATTAAGGTGCTCTTCTTCTTGTCCCACCACCATTATTTTTGTCTTTTCCATATTCATATTCATGTTTCGTCGTTTCAATATATGCTTCCATGTTATTAAATTATGTTTCAGCTCTTTTTCGTTTCTAGCGAACAATACTAAATCGTCGGCAAAAACGCATTCAGATATTCCAACTACTTCCATATTTCTATTACCTATTTGAATTTGTTCAACTTTTGTTTTTACTTTCTTCAAAATATCATCCATTATCATTATGAATAATGCCGGGCTAAGTACTCCTCCCTGTCTTAATCCTTCTTTTGTTATGAAATCATCGGACTCTTCATTATCTCTCCTTACCCGGTTACTGGTTGTTTCGTAAATGCATTTAATGTTATTTCTTAGTTTGTTCCAACTCCTCTTTGTTGTAGACTTTTCCATATTTGATTTCTGGGGACGCTGTCAAAGGCTATTTGAATATCTATAAAGCCGAGATACACTTTTTGATTTGTTCTCAGTTTTTTCAATTACAAACATGGAGAAAAATAAATGTTAGGATTTCAACAACAATGCTGGGAAGTTCAAAGTGGTATATGGAAGAATAACTACTTCTGTCACTTTTTATTTAATGAAACATGTTTTTTATAAAGATGAAGCTTACCGGCTGCACCTCAAATTACAGTCTTTCACAAAACATATTCTCGATATTGTCTCTTAAAATAAAAGTTCCACTATAAACAATGAAAACCAACTACGAATACTCATCACACTCACACAAATAAGCAAGTTGTCAGGCAGTTGTCAAGTTAGGATCATAGATAAAAGAATACTTAGGTTAGGATGTCAGCGCTGATATAAGTGGAAGAATCTGCAACTACCATTAACGGCGTTACAGTTTTCATTAAATTAGGAATTTTAGTACTGACGGGAACTCTCAACCAGTTTATTGAAACTGAGCAAGAGACACTTGAAGACAGTAACCGACCTGGTTACTGGACATTGCACTCTAAGGAAACATTTGTACAGAATGGGAATAGTCAGTGAACCTTTCTGTAGGAAGTGCGAACTAAGGGATGAAACACCTATTCATATATTCTGCTCATGTAAGAACTTAGAAGGACTCAGACAGAAGCATTTTGGAAAGGAAACTATACAACCATCAGAACTACTTAAAATCCCCTCAAATAAGCTAGTGGCCTATATAGAGGACACGAAACTTTTGGAGTGGAAGTAGATAACATTGGGAATGGTACAATGACTTAGGTCAAGTGCCCGGGCTGTTGAGCACAACCCAAACGTTTGAATGAATGAAAAGTACTGACGGGACTCTCTATGAGGCAGCACCATCGCGCCTCCAGAGATCCTCTACCTTGGTTATGTCATCAGTCATTTTTGGTTGAGCGCGAATTTTAAACTAATTGCACTTTTATTCAAATAATTTTATCTTGATGGGTAATTTCAAGCAGCAAATATGTTGAAGACAATCTCCTGGATATACAAAATTATGTTGCACAAGAATTTTTCCATTATTGACCTAGGTTAATGAGAGAAAATTATTAACCACTTATAGAGAAATTCAACTTTTCAGCTGGCTAGAAGAAGTAATAATTGTCAACTTCCCAGCTAGTAGTGGAAAAAAGTTTTCGTTATGACACCAGAATCATTGACATGAAGTTTTCCGTAAATTTGCCATAATTTGCTCTCCATCCAAGCCTATTTTTATAGAAATAGTGTGAGTAGTCTCCAATATAATATAGAAAGTGTTAACAGCTCATCGTGCACTTTTCAATATTTATTAGTTTCTAGGTACACACTAAGCTTCAAGCATTAATCATTTACGTAATACAAATTGAAACACATTAATAATTTGATCTTGTATTCAGTGTTAACGCTCATCCATTCCATTAATTGGCACACTAATCTATCTTGACAAACAATCATTATCATTGTAATTACCGTGAAAAATGTAATTGGTCAATCGAGATGATCCAGTAAGATAATGTTAGTATTAAGAAATGCTAAATTATTTCTACAACGTTACCAATATCAAGACCTAAAATATTTTGAAACAATTTAGATATTTATATTGAAATGTATCTCGTAGAGGGTCTGAATCATTGCAGCGAATGAAGAAATTTTTTAATTAAACGAGAAAGAGAGGTTACTACAAAAATATCCAAAGATTTAATTTTCAAGATTGTGCAAATCTTATTTTTTGGTATGTAACTTCGATATACCGATATGTATGATAATTATGTAGATGGAGACTTTATACAGTGCTGATCTTACACACATTCACAAATAAATATTAATGGGGTATATCCAAACACAATCAGGTTAAGGGGAATCTATCGGCAGCGATTTGACAAAATATCGAAATATTTTTGGCAAAGAATTTTGAGGTAATGGATGTATTGAAAATTAAGAAAAAAATATATCATGTAGATTAATGTTGAACTTAGAGTTCTCATCGAATAAAAACTTTGAAATGCTAACCAAATTTTGTTGAAAAAAATACGAATCATGAGGTGATTACACATATTAAGCAAAGTTTAAGCACCTTATAAAGAATTAAATATGGATTAAATGGAAAAACTAATTGATAAGAAGTCTAATTTGAAGCTTTATGAATACTTTATAAAAATCTCAGAATCCTCAAATCACTTATGACCGTACAATTCCTTATTGAAATTCGGTTGCTACCACTAAAATATCGGATGAAAATCCATCGCTCGCTTTTCTATCCTTCTATGACTGACATTGTCTCTCTGCTTCGGTAGTCGCGTGCCGTTCCATTGTTGATACAACGCTCGCCGGTCTCGGCGGTCTCCCAGTTCAGTACTGACGAAGCTTGTAGAGTAGTACGTGAACTAAAATCCGCTTGGACCGCATGGCTACCTACATGTTGCGGAGCTTTCATATTTCTAATAAAATTTTCGTTATGTGAACTTAAACGTGAGGACGTAGGGAAACAAAAAAATATACAAAGCATAATTGTGCAAGGTCGAATTTGGTAGATGCCCCTTAATAATCACTGAAACTATTGAGGTTATTGAGTAGATGAGTGTAAATTTGGTAAGATTACCTCAAAGTTTTCCTACTTTAGAGAACGGTGTAGTCTCGAGGAATGTTTGAATAAATAGTAGAGAAATAGAGGTAGAGTACCAGTAAGATAGCCAAAGACAATTCACGATTCTTTTTGTTTCCTGCTCTAATAATCTTGTAAATCAAAATATGGGAAATTTTTGTGGCAAAAGTTAAAGTTGTTTTGGCATGCTGATTATCCAGTATATAGCCAGATACCTATACCATAATGGCGACTTTGGTGTTTAAGGAAAAGGGATAGTAACAGTAGTGATCAATTTTTTGGATAATGGGGTGATCAGTGGATTATTTAAGGGTAGATAGACATAATAGAAGCCAAACAGTCCAAATAGAAATTTCTATGTCAAATGTTTTAGGTATTGTATGAATATGATGATATGAGCTTCTGATGAAAACTGAAAATATCAAATTGAGAGGTAATACCCAAGTCGAAGAATCAAATAACAATAGAATGGCAAGTGATTAAAGAGTAACTTTAGAAATTAAATTCATCAAATTTGATAAAAAATCTTCAGTTATTTAGATATAACTTAACGAACATATAATAACTACTTCTTATTTAATGAAAATTCCATTCTCAAGTAAGTAGCAGAAAAACTGACAGAAATAAATGCATTCATCTATTTCACCCGAGATTTCACCGTAATTTTAATGGATTTTCAAAACTGAATGTTCTAGAGGATGACTAAGATTTATTACATTATTATATGAAAATTACTCTTCGTTCTCTACTGGAATGTATTTTAAGAATGACTTACAATGAACAGATCTTTGCAATATTTAATCCTGTTCAATTGTTGGTATTTGCGCGTAATCACCAAATCAAATTTTATCATTCCTACCGATTGAAACGATCAAGACTCTTGGTAGGTGAGGGGAAATAATGATTAGACAAAATAGATGATGATTTAAAAAAAAGTGCTACAGCTGGATTGTGCTTAAATGGTTGGGCTAACTCTTCAGCGGTGGCCTTAAAACTGTTGATAAAGAACAAGATACAGACTAAATAGAAAGATAATATTTTTTTTAAAGGAGCCGTCCCTTCGCCGGCACCACCTCAGCCTCCTGGGCTTATTGTGGATACTCCTAGTGTTCTGACTACAACCTATTCAGCTAATCTGTTCCCTGTATTAGCTCATACAGGCTCTTTGCTGGTTGGTTGTAGAAGTCTTCTGGAGTCATTTGGGGTCTACCAATCAGTTTCTGCCTCCTGTGGCCCAGAGTCTCAGAGTTGCATAGTATATGCAGAGCTGTTTCGGAATCCTTTTTACATCTTCTGCATGTAAGGTCTCCGTTATACAGTCCTATTTCGATCAGGTGCTCCTTTGTGGGGAAGTGTCCCGTAAGTAGCCCCGTTAAAGTGCGTAGTTTGTTCCAGCCCATTGAGAGCAGTTCTTTCGCTACTTTTTCTGGTGGACCTCTTATGAATTTCTTCCTATGTATTTGCCTGGGCGTATTGTGTTGTGTTCGTCAGCTTTTTCATTGCCAGCGATTCCTTTGTGACCTGGGACCCACTCCAGTGTTACACTGTTCCGAGTCGCCAGTCTTCTAAGGCGGTAATAATTACAAACAACCACCTCGCTTTTTAAAAACTTTTTTTTCGATGTATCTCTCTCAATAATAGAATTGATAGAATTTGCAATCCAGGGGTTTAGTTTTGAGTAATTTCTATTATTATATGGTACTATTTAGGCACAATTTGTATTTTGATGAAATTGTTATAAGATATAGTCTATATAGAAAGGACAAGGAGTAATAAATCATTCATTTAAGTAGATTTCATAGACGTACCAAAATATATTTTAAGAGGGTATACCGTAAGGTACATTTTGTATTGAACGAATGAGTTGCAGCTATGCTAAAGAATATACGATTTAGGTCAGAGGTAACGGGATGTACTAATTTTAATAAAAAAAAGTGATAGAGGTACATA
>CAJUYH010000180.1:82169-94418 GCA_910591685.1 Galerucella tenella | reverse complement strand
TGGTGCTCCCTGTAAAGGTTTTGCATACTTAATTAGGGTTTATTACTACTCGTACTTTTTGTACATACTATAGCTGTGGTTGATATTGCTTATTTCCTAAATTACCTTGTTCAATTTCTTTCTCAAAATTGATATAAATTTATTAAGTGGTTCGTCATATGTGTGGTGAAATTACTGGGATCTATTGATATCACATCGCTTAAAGACTTCTTCTGTCTTGCAAATATTTGATCAATTACATTAGTTATACTGCACTATAGATACCTGATGAGAAAGAAAAATTGAATAATAAGAATGAACCAAAAGCCTTCGGGTAATAATTTATTATTCGTCATTAAAATAAATACGACCCTGTCACGGCTAATACTTTTATGGCTTTATTGCATGTCATTATCCCATCTCAGGTCAGGTCAGCTTCTTAAATCTTGAAAAGAACTATACTATAGTAGGTTGATTTATAAATGCACTATATCCGCTAGAATTCGAAATATTCAAATCTGTACTTAATTGAAAAAAAATCAACTAAAAAGGGGTTCAATTAATTTACTGTTATTTCCATTACTTATTATGCTCAAATATGCACTGTCACGAACCACCCAGAAGTAAGTAACTATATTTAGTGAAACAAAATTAACAAGGCCAGTAATTGTAATTTCTCTCCATTCTTCAAATTTTTGTATTCTACTACCGATTTAAATTAATTGTATTATCTAGTGCATCCACTAAAAACCATTCATTTTAATTAGTTAAATATGCAGCCAAAATGATAAATATCGTGCACTTTACGTAAATATAGCGTAACAAAATATAATATACGAGGATAATAATTCTTGACATGCATTTTTAGAACATATAAAATTACAGAAAGATTATCTGTTATAATTATTTGTTAGATTATCTTTATTACAGTTAGTTTACAAGAACAGGTAGAAATTTACAGAATGGGAAATTTCGTACAGTGTAATGACCTGTTAAAATAATCCATTTTACATAGTTACTCAGCTCATGGTATTAAAAGTGGTTTCTATTCCGATTCCAAATAAAAGCCAACATATTAGATGGTGTACTCTGTACGATCTCAGCTGAACAACATGATCTGTGCTTTTGATGGATGCTGGAGAATGACTACAAAAACGGTACTGTGCTCCAACAGTTACAATTTTATCCTGGCTTGGAATACTAGATTACTCCTGAACCAACTGGGTGTAATTAATAAGTTTTTCTTGGTATGAATTCTGGGTTACACAGGAGGGAATCATGGATAACGAAGTGGTGGACCCAATTGTCACATAGATCAGTTTATAAGGTCGTAGCCCCAACTGAGGATTCTTTTAAATATGGCAAAGAGAACTATCTCAGATCAAATGGACCACAAAGCTAAGACATTCATCAAAGTGCGTTCAAAACCCATAGCAAAAGTATAGGTTGGACGTGATGGAGACCAGGACTCTGGCTTAACTTTTATCTGGTCAGAGTCAAAAATACATAGTGTCGTCTCTGCCTAGAAGGCGAATATCGGCAAAACACATTCAGTGTGATTGTGTAGCTGCTGACCCAGTCTAGAACCTGTTTGTACGCTGAAGATCAAGATAGACTCACCTCTTAGAAATTATCAACTTCTCTGGGAAGAATGAACTTGAATGGGTAATCTAATTTGAACCTAGACATGTAGCAGTGTACGGTTCTGAAAAGAACACTCACAGAATCTTAACCAAACTAAGTAGAAAGGCGATGAAGCAATTTAGCGATATATTATGTATAAGTGATATTGAAAGACCACAAGAAAACAGATTGGAGAAATAAATTATTACGCCAAAATATATTTTTCAAATTAAAAACGTGCTCGGTTAGTATGGCCTTTTGCACAGGTACAGATTATTAATGGTGATAGTACTTGATAGTGTTAATAATATATTGTACATTGGATTAAATTTTGTGGTAAAGTTGAGCATAATTTAGAAACTGTAGGGCGGTATTTGCTTCATTTGGGTTACTCAGCAATTATTGTAAATTCAAATTATCGTTTATTTCTTAATGTCTCACAGCACAGTAGCCTCATTAAATATTCAAATAGAAATTTATCTTTTACAGAGTGATCCTAAGAATTTTACAAGTAAATACTAAAATTCTAATGCAAAACAAGTAGGTGTCTGTATTGGTTATCTATACATCCCTGTTTCAGCTCAAAATACAATATGGTAATAAAACTGAACAATGCCAGATAAACGATAAATATTGCGGCAGTGGCGGAGATTACGATATTAGTTTATTCTGCTTATAATTTATTTTATTTATTTATTTATTCGGTCGACATTACAGTTGAAATAAAATTCATTCGTTCATGCCTATTAACAAGTTACATTTTCATTTTTATTAAATTAAATTAATTAAAGAAAATATAGATAATATTCATAATTCAAATTTATTTACAATGAATTAATGTATGTCAAGTAAAGTAAACATACCATTTATAGGAAATATAAAATTCAATCTATAGTATCATCCTCTTCGCTGGCCATACAAGAATCATCCGAAGACTCGTCGAGAGATTACTATCGGTTCTATAGTTTGTTCTATGAGGTTATCTAAAACCCACATTTTCTCTTCCTCTTTAATTACATGATTCACAGCATCTCCCCAGTTCTCTTCAGTTATTGTTGTCAATGAGTACTTCATTAGTTCACGAACATCTTCCATTTTAAATGTTTTATTATGTCTAGCTACATAACCTTTCATTTGGGCCCATATTAACTCTATCGCATTTAATTCACAATGGTATGGCGGCAAACGAAGCACTGTTATCCCACGATTCTTGGCTATTTCATCAATAAAAAACTTTTTGAATTGTAGCTTGTGATCTGAAGCAACCTTTAAAATTTCTTTTTCAACATATCATCTTCAAATGGTATATCTTTTACGATTAACCAGTTTCTAATATCAGCTTTTCTCCAAGAGGTAGATGGAAGATTTTCTGTTAATCTCGAATGATAAGTGGCATTGTCCATAACGATTACAGCATTATTTGGAATTAATTCGACCATTTGTGTAAAATACTCTTCAAAAACATCTGCAGTCATTTCTTCATGATAGTCTTTGGTTGATGTTGACTGAAACTCCAGTAAACCACCTTCAACGAACCCTTGATTGCATCTAATATGCGTGAATCTGCTGTGTTTCTGATAGTTCTGGCACCCGTTGGATGTGTTTGATTGTACATTGACAATTTAGACAATATGGTGGACTGCTCAGTGACATCAGGTAAGCATGAGTATGTTTGGTGTGTCCATTTAATAGTCTTCTCAGTACTGCTAAATTTTGCCTCGAAAGCTCTGAAGGTTCGGTAAGATATGGCTGGATATTTTGTAGGCTTGAGTTGATGGAGACTCAGTGTTATTGCCGCAGACCTTTGATGATTCGTTTGAGATCCTTTGAAGGTTGTATAATGTTTTCAGTGTTGCTTGGTTTTGTGGTATTTTGAGCTAGCTGTTCAGCAAGTTGATTGCCATTGATATCAATATGAGATGGTATCCATATGATGGTAACTGTTATGTTTTGGGATGTGATTAAATGCTAGGTGTCGTAAATATTTCGAACAAGAGAATGATCAGTGGAGATATGTATGATGTAGTTAATTGATGCAAGAGAATCAGTACATATACAAACGTTTTGATGAGGCAAGGATAGGTGCCAAAATATTTAAAAAACATCGAACAACGTGAATGGTATTGTGAAATTGATTATATGTGTAAACGTTGTTTTTTATTTAATGAAAAAGTATAGTTTTGTCGTTTACAGCCGTATATCTTCAAACGTAATAATGGAATTATTGAAATTAATAATGTAAATATATATCTTATATAATAACTGGTTCTGTAATGAAACAAATCAGGCTAGAATAGTAGGTACCTGCAGTGAATATGTTGATTTTACGGTATATGAAAAATAATCGTTGTTACATAGTAAATCTAATAAGAGACAATTTAGAAAAATTGAAATGAAATAAGTATCACTCTACTCTTCATAATATGTAATAGCTATTGAATAGGAGACAATACTTTCTTATATTTTTTTTGCAGAAAAGTATATTGCATTAGTTATCAAATAACAATCGATAGGGACTGTATTAATCGGAAAGATGTAACCTAAAACTGCCCCAAGCTAGAGCATTCTACCTCAGGGAGTGGAATTCAGCACCAATTAAACTATTTTATACACTATCACTGGGATGGGATGTACAATTAATATTAAATTGGACGCCACCAGCTTTTTAATCGAACGAAGCAATTAAATTTACGTTACAAAAAAATAAAAATAAATCTACTGATTCCCGAACACGTTTATCCAATTCAATAATTATTGAATAATCAATACAAAGAATGAAATAATTATTTATTGAATTATTTGAAACAACATAAATTGAATATTTCAAAAATTAACGAAAAGAATACCAATTGTAATTAACACTCCAAATCCAAATCTTACACACGCTATAGATAAGACGGAGGAACTTATCTTAAAGGGCTGAGGATGTTTGCAGCTCTTAGCGCGATGGCGGCAGTGGCGGTAATCTCTTCGGCAGACTGTGGACCTCGTGCACGGGACAGGAACGAAGTGGACTGAATATGCCTTCGGAGGTGAAACTCAATTGAAATTGCCGTAAACTTGCCTTGAACTTGACCTATACTTTGCCGTCTGCAGAGCTGCGGAAAAAAAAAGAGAAAACAGGGATAGGGAACTAAAAAAGAAGCATTGGAACGAATAAATAGAACAGATCAGGTAAAAAAGGAGCTTATGCTATAGCGCATACAAAACCCGAACTCCACGTGTTAAAATACAACTTAACAGTGATCTGTTTTATTCTATCCGTTTTGTTCCTCAAATACACAAAAAATGTAAATCAGCAAAAAAGCAATAAATAAATAGATAAGCTGTAAGCACTAGAAAATAACCTAGGGAAAATACAATAATTAACTTATCAACCAGACAATAGAAAATTGTTCACCACAAATTAAAAATAAAATATAATTACTGTTGCCTTCTGTGGCAGTTAAAGGAAAGAAAGAGTCCACTCGAAAATTGAAATTTCGAACATCGGCAAACACAAATGGAAGGGGAATTTGATGAAAATTAATGTTTTATTTCGGAGTGGCTAATTCGACAATGAAACGGCATGTTTAGAAATTTAGTAGAAATTTGGGAGGAAGTGACTAATGAGCCAAAAAATTCACTAAATGAAATAGTTTCTCAGACAAAAAACGTAACTCAAGAAAACATTTTAATTTTCAATTTCTAATTTGTTTTTGAAAATGTTCCAACGATTATTGCTTACTTGCAGGTATGGCACTGATGATGGCCTAACAGCCGAAAGCGCTTTGCAATTTTAAATAAAAATTTTACACAGAATACAAAAATGTTTTCTTGACTTTCTAGTCATGTGTACTCAGCTATAAAGATATTCACCCAAAAAGCGTAACAGCTGAATAGCATGTTACAAAGAATTGGTCCACTTTTGATTTTTAACCAATCTAGAAAAATGATACACTCTACTTATCTTCGGAGCGACAAAAGTATTTAGTTCAATTAATAACAGTTTCCTGTAAAATTGTGAAATCTAGTAAGGAGTCTTACCAATAGATATTGAAGATAATAAATTTCATACCATTATAACGCCTCATGAAGTTTTTGGAAAATATCTTGTTGGGGCATATAAAGCCCGAGAAGTAGTTGTTTCATCTTATTTTAACGGTAATTGTTTTTTGAAAAATATTTTTCGAAAACGTTGTAAGTCGTTTCCCGGTGGGATACAATTATACACACTCCTATGGCTAATTATTATTGATTTATTAATAGAAACACACACTGTATTAAACTTAATTTATATACACATTTTTCTTAAAGTGTATCCACTGTTTTTTCAGAAAATGGAATCACATTTGATCCTAATACCCTCGATTTTGTCTGGTAGTGCCATTTTTTTTATTAAATAGATACTTAATTTGTGTTTCTTAAGCATTGACTGTCAGTCTTTTTTGTTGTCTTGGTGAACTGTTTCGTTTCCGTCATTTCTTCGACTTCTGGTTATGTGTAGTGATGAGCACAGCAAGACCAAGACTCGGATACTTTGTGTTTTTAGTTTTTTCAAACTATAATTTATTTTTATTAAGTAATGGTAAAATATAGTAAAGCAAACTGGAGATTCGGAAAAGCATGATTTGCGGCTGTTACAAATATTTGAACTCAAATGGGATGTGGAAGTAAGAATTTTCACTTGAGTTCTGCGTATTTGCTCTTGGTCTTGCATATCCAGTCTTGGTATTGGTCTTGCAAAAACGCAAGACCAAGATCGATATTGTTTATCACTAGCTATGTGGATTTATGTTTTGCTCAACCTTTGTACCTGCCAAGTGCGTTTAACCATGTATTCATACAATAGAGTACACGCATATTTCATATTTTGCTTAGATATTAATTTATAATAGTAAAGTTGATATCAAAAATCACTAATAATAGTAAATAAACCAGTGTCCATTAGAAATTACTTACAAATTTTAAAATAAAATTCAAATTTCAATGCACTTTCCGCCCAACACCCGAGGATTTCCTAACGCTACCGATGATACATGTGATGTCATATCTCTTGTTTAGTTTACTTTTGTCAATATGGCCGGTATTGCATTAGGTTGTGTTTAGTTGTGTGTTTATATTGTATTTTAATCAACTATTAATTGCTTCATCGACGTGAAAATATAATTTATATGTTTGTTTGAGACCATTATGTTTTTGTGTGTGATTTTTTTTTATTTCTAAAAGTCAACGTGAAATGGAAAGTGGACATAAATATTCGATATTTCCGAGGATATTTTGAAACTTTTAAAAGAAAATATTTTATTTACTAGTTCAGTGTTCAGTGACGATTCTTTCATATTTTGTGAGTGAAGATATGGCTAGCGAAGGTTTTGTAGAAGCACAAACTGATAACTTGCCCAAAGTAGACTCATTTATGCTGCTTGAATTTATGAAGTCAAACAGCTGCTTTAATGCAGAGGAAATAAGAGGAGTTAAAGCATTATCGTAAGTACGATTTAAACTATGTATCATTTATATAATATATACCAACCATATTTCGATGTGTGGTCGTAAGAAAATGGTGTTTTTATGGTTGATTCCTAGACATATAGGTACATAACCTCAAACTATTTAAGAATAAAAATTACCAGCATAGAAGTAGGTACTTACATTAAAATGGTCTTCACAAACAAAAGTATTAGTATTTGTCGGAATATCGTCTTTGTTTCGACGCATAGTTTGCAACCACAATGCCCTTCTCTTAAGTGCATTGTTGCTTGCGCCACCAGGTAAAGTAACAAATATTTTGTCTGGAGTTTTAATAGACGTTGATTTACACTCTGGAACAATGCAATACTTGGAATACAAAGTTTTTTTTCGGCTTTATCTATTTTTAAAGCTTTCAGAAACAAATTAGGTCACAAGAACTCAGAGCGTGAGACACGAATAAGAACGTAAACAAATGACGTCACTTCATGGGGCAGCCATCTTTATGACGTGAAGCGCGTTTTGGCGGACTTTCAAATTTTATGATTTTTAAAGTCGTTTTAAAAGTAAAGTTCATATTTTTTTGGATAAATAGGCATGCAAGGTGTTACGAGACCTGGTGAAGCGTCAATTCCCACCAATAGCAAAATTTATGCTTGTACCCTATTAAGGCATTGGAGTCGTGTAATCACATAAGGTGCGTTAATAATTCCTATCCCACGTATTACGTACAAAATCTTATCTACAACTGTTTATTAGTATTATTAACAGTAGGTATATCATAAAATTTTATTTAAAAAAAACTTCAATCCAACGTTTTGTTACTAATATTGACTGCAAACATGAGGTACTGTAGATCATATTTTGTGACCATAGTAGCAAAGACAAACAGAGCGGTGGAAATAAGATAAATTATTCATGTCATCAAATTGTCAAAGTTGAATGAACAAAAATCTATAAAAATAAGTTCAAGCGAAGACAATCTCCCTTCGGATATTGGAAATGCAGCTTCCTGTGTTATTTTGAATATTTAATTCTAGTATTAATATATTTCTCGATTCTTATTATCACACTAGTGCAGTAATGTATTCAACAACGCACTAGTGCGGTAATATACGTCATTATGACACTGAAAATAGTATCAAATCGTACCCGTTACATGACAGTTGTAGATGAAAATATTTATTTGCTTCAGTTAACTCTACTTAAACTTCATTATTAGTAAAAACATGATCCTGAATTCGCACGTGCAATGTAACATTTTCTCTGTCTAATCTTAATGTATAATGACATCTCGTTTTTCTTATCGATACCACTCGAGACCGGCAGTATTTTTGTGAAAGTTTGCAATTATTAAATATTTATTAGTTTCAGACCTGTTTAATTGGATCTTGTCTTCTCTTTCGATGGCAGTGAGAGTACATTTCTTGTATGAAACATTTTTTTTTGTGAAGTACAGTTAAATCGGAACGTTTTCCTACGTCGCAAATCATTTCAAACATATTAACACGAGTCATTCGATACACTTTATGGCGGTAATGTAGAAAGCGCTATGCATATTTGAAGTAAAAACTCAGAACTTAGAATGTTGTATTTATTAATCACGTTGTATTCCACGAAAATATATCTTATATCGACACTTACAAATCAGAAGTCTGTTGGAATTTTTTTGCATTTTTATTTCAAGAAAATCTAGAAAGATTAATAATGTTAATTTCGGAAATCTGAATAAAATAATTATTAAAGAGACGACAAGGAAAAATTCGTTTTGATTTATAGGAAGATTTTGATATTCTTTCCAGATAATATAGTAAACAATAAAATACTTATGTTAGCCTAGGCTTGATAATCTCTGGTTAAACCCTGCCTCGGCCATCCTATGGTCTTCCTAGCCGGATTGCATTTTGCTGATCCCTATGTGGTTACCGTATAGGACTTGTTAAATTATAATCGACGTTGCGTTTCCTATTAGGCCAGCGCACATGCCACGCGATACACCAAACTCACAGAAGAATGAAGCGTTTTGATATAATTCGAAAAGGGGAAGGGAATATAATAATTTCATTCACCCTTTCCCTTTCTTGAATAACTTAATGTGTTCAAGTTATTCGGGAAGGGGAAGGGAATATAATAATTGGAATCACCCTTCCCCCTCTTAGCTCTTAGCTCTAAAACAAAAACAACAAATTAAATCAATGCATGAAACTAAGGCTCGCAAATGTAATATGAAGATCAAATAATAAAGTATTATACTTTTCGTATTAGAATACAAACCGTTTCTCACTCTTCTGAATCCTTTGGAAAACGGTGAAATTTTTCATCACAATTATAATATTTATTGTTACATCCACGAACTACACACACACTACCCGTTTTCTTCTTTTAAATGGTATTCATTGCAAAAAATGCTTATAAACTATAAAAATAATACCAAAACCCCGTAAAAATATAAGCTGTAATAAATAATTTCATTCGCAAATTCACCACTGGCACTTTGGTTGGATCGCAGCACAGCACTGGCCGCCGGATGAGATACTCATCCGAACGACGTTGTAGGTCACAGAGAGCTCGGTGTCGCTCCGTAGTGTAACGTCACGAGATAACATACTGGTTCGTTCCTATACTGTGCCTATACGATTAGCGCTCGGTATAGCGGTAACCACATAGGGATCGGAAAAATGCAGCCGGTTTGAGGTCTGGTAATCTTGCTTCACCCAGCCTATGGTCAAACAAGACTGGATAAACTCTGGAAAGCCCAGACTCTCCTATCGTCAGCCAGGTCTGGCTAAAAACTGGATATCATTGCATCTGCCTTCCTATGGTTAGCCAAGCCTGATTGAACTTTTTGGTAGCCCAGATTTGACCATTCTATGGTTAACCAGGCCTGGTTCGACTCTAGTCTAGTCTAGTGTAGCCTGTGCCATCATGATGATGCACTTTTGATTTTTTTTTGGCTTAGGTTTAAAATAATCTTTATTCAAAGTTTGTCATTCCTGTATGCAATTGTCAAATAACAGACTTATTAAGGTCGTCTGAGGTAAGAAAGGCTCCTTGCATCTGTGACATTATCCATATATGGTTGGATTTGTAAGTTTGTCCTGGAATAGAACTCCAGCTCCCTGAATCTTTCGGCTGGGATATCCCTGAATATTTTTATAGCATATTTCAATAATAAAAAACTATTTTCTTTGACCCAACTTCAAATTTATATCTTGACATGGTTCACTTCAGTTTTATGTAAAATAAATTAATCCTGCGTCTCATTTCTATATGTTATTATAAAGATATAAGTCAGAATTAAAAATAAATAATCATACTGGTAACTGAATTCAATGTTTAAAGCCACCTGTAATTATTCGACATAAAATTCAAATTTTACTAACAGTTTTGCTTTTGTACCCATTGCTTTTATTCTAGTAACATTCCTTTGTTGAAGCTATTGTCCACATTTACATAATTTATTACTTGGGATCTGGTCTCACAACAACATAAATCGAAGAAAAGAGCCACCACAAGAATCATAATAAAAAAACCCCAATAAAATCCAAAATTTAAAGATTCCCATACGACAATACTACATTTACTGCCTGATAAAGTACTAGGTACAACTTAATATTATTTTAAATTACGATTTAGTTATTCAAAATACCTGTCTTTATAGCGGGAAGCACAGGTTAACAATTAAAAATTACCTCCATTAACTCTGTGGTGTCAAATATCACGTGAAACTATAGGTTTTCAGTCAGATAAAATATGAATGGTAGTGTTTATGTGACAAAGACTGATCTGTAATATGTACCACACACGAAGTAATGTCTTTAGAGTCGTCTTAAACTAATAAAAACAGGTAGTTTTGCCTATTAATAAATGTCATCCTTAAAATGCTTTCATTGTAAGATGCACCGAATAGATTTTAAATGCTCGAAACGCAAAAATATTGTGTAATATTCAATTTTATCACTACCAAGTTTTTTCAATGATTTATCTTGAAATAAAATATTCCTAATGGAACTGAAACAATTTAACAGAGGAAAATCTTACATATTTTCATTATTTTTCCACGAATATTATTGATTTTTGAAACACCCTGTAACTTAATTAAAAGAGAAGCCTGATGTGCGCGATGTGCTCCCATTCGCCCAGAGCATCTATGTGGCATAGCGAAGGCGCTGCAAATAGCAGTAAAAAAGTAGTCTTGAATAACGGTGGACCAATAAGCCAATCATGGGGCAATCGCGAAAATTTACAGACACCCACTGAGCCCGATTAGAACTATTAGGATCCTGGTTGGGCTCCTCTTGGAGCATTTTAGGCTTAACAAACACACGAATAACACCGGATTAGCAGTCACAAGCATATGCAGCTTTTGCTAAAAAGATGAGGTAACTTTGTAGAGCATCTAATCTAAACTAGTAGCTAACCTTCTGATTTGGAGTATATCTTTTGGTTTGACTCTGTGTTTCTTTGAAAACCCTCATTATACAGGGTATTCCGGAAATATCAGGAATAAATATTACCACATATTTTGCTGCCAAAAATAGGTTGATGAACCTCACCTACCTATATACAAAAGTGCATAGCTATATTTTTATTTATTATGGATTTTTTGAGAGGGTCAGAACCATTTTGATACCCAACCTTTCTTAGGGGGGTTTTGTGGAACGCCACTGGGGTAAATCGTCTATTATTAAACTTTTCTGCCTTTTTTCCTCATCCTTTGAACTGTCAATTTCAAAATATTAAACTGTATTGTATTTTCATGAAAATGAGTAACAACTTTATTATTACATTAATATTTTTAAACAAATACGATATTAATTTAACTGTACTCAACAAGTGTTCAATATAGCCACCTCTTTTCTTTATACAAGTTCTACATCGTTTTAACAAGGAATACCGAATGTTATGGAAAATTGAATGGAACTAATTTGAAGCTAGAATATGTATTGTATTTTCATTAACCTGTTCAATATTATAAATTATAATGAAATTATGAGGTTGTTTTGGGTACTATTGGTAGGTACTAATGAAAATACAGTAGAGTGTAATAATTAAATATTTTGAAATTGACATTTAAAAGGATGGCTGTATCCAAACTAAACAAAGAAATAAAAGAAATCAAAAAAGTAGGAATATACGTTTTATTCCTGGCAGGTATTCGTGGAAGGTTTGTCGTTAGGTTTGCAGCCACCATCT
>CAJUYH010000180.1:29886-82069 GCA_910591685.1 Galerucella tenella | reverse complement strand
TAATTAGGGTTTATTACTCCTCGTACTTTTTGTACATACTATAGTATACAAGTAAGTGAGGTTCAATCAACCTACTCTTGAGTCTTTACCCCCTAATATGTGGTACCAATCTTCTCGGTACACCCTGTATATCAATTCATATGTTTTCAACTCAAATTGAAAAAGCTCAATTGTTACAGTCCCTTACAGTCACTTGGTAAATATATGTTCATGTAATTTGTAATATTTTACAAGTGTATGTACTATACAGTAAATAATTTCAAATTGAGTCATGTCAAGCCAACAATTCCTTACATTATGCATTTCGTGTTGTTCTGTATGTCAAACACAATAATAATAATAACTTCTTGGGTGGTTTAACGTTGAGTGAATTTTGAATGAACAATTTGCACAAGTATGTTTTTTGCATTACCGTTTCATTTAATTTTTGATAGATGTTGACAATAATGTTCTTCGTTTTAATTGGTATCTGAATTATTGTCCTTTTTTTCACCATTATTCATACCTACATGTTTGCGTTATGTAATATTTCTCAGCGATTGTTATCGATAGTAATGATTTGGTTATTTAAAGACTACATTTTCATGATATTCAGTCTTCATTAATTTTGTTAAACTGTTATAGTTTGCGCAAAAAATGGTATTAGCATCTCGAATGTTAAGGGTAATACCGGTCTCCAGCAAAATTGTAGGCTTCGCTACGCTCAGCCTCCTAACATTGCTGTCGAACGGTAAACAACCCTTACCGTTCTTAATACTTAATATACTATTTATGTTGTTTTTTTCGGTTCTGTTCATTAAAAAAAAATATAGATCTTATTTTCGGATGAAGTAATAGGTATATTATTTAGTACCACTTAGATGTATGTAGGGCTAGGACGTCGGTAAGTAACTTACTTACCGACGTCTGAACGGTAAGTAAATCACTTACCGACGTGTTAGGCTCAGAAACCAGTAAACACAACCTACCGTCCTGACAACCGATGCTGTAAATAAACAAAAAAAAAACGATCGCGCAAAAAATATAATATTACTTTTTTGTGTATTTATATTGGGGTGATATTCACTGATACTAAAAGATCTATCGTGTTCTTTTCCTTCTACTTAGCTTCTTAAGACAGCTTGACATGGCGCAAAACAACCTGCAATGCAAAAGCATGCACAGTATAATTTTTGCGATTCAAAACAATTGTAATTTTATCGGTTGGGTGCCATTACTATTACCTGTAAGGTCTTGCCAACCAACTTACTGCTTCCAACTGTGTTTTTTTTACAGAACTTTCGATATGCCACAAAAAGGCTCTGTGCCAGTGTCAATGGACCACATCATGTCCATTCTCGGGCTAGTGAGTGTGCCTCTCAATTTTCCAGGCGAAGAACAAGCTATTATGACTGCACAGCTCTTGCAGCGCCTCTATGAGTCCCAAATGAGTTACGAATTCATCTGGATGGATTCCTTTTATGATCATGGTCGATTCCTCAACGGCTTTTATGCAAAGTGCTGTATTACTGCAACTTCTGTCTAGAATATCGTCACATGTTTGCACATTGATACTCTTGTCTTTGGTTGGTTTGGCTATAAATATTCCTGCTTCTACACATTCTTCAGTTTTTGAGCCATCTGTGTAGCAGCTACTTCTGCACTAATGAACATGAGTCAACTATTTGAAAGACCAAATAAAACTAAAACTGACGTATCGAAACTTATACCTTTTTAACACAAAAATTGAAAATTGAAATCGAGGGAGGATTAACAGAGACGTCCAAAAATATGGTAAATTTGGGAAATTTCATAAGATTTTATTGCAGTCAGAAGCCAACAGTACATTTTGGCGTATATCTATATAAACATAAAATTTTTTTCTTCTCATTCTCTTTTTGAAGAATATCTAATAATGTGTTATCTCTTCAGTTCTTCAAATAAAAGGGTACTACGGATATTTCCTAAGAAGGGAGAAGATGAACTGGTTTTTATAAATATCTGTGACACGTACTATATGAAATCCTGACAGGTCATTCGAAAAAATAGAAAGAAATATTGAAATATGCAAATTTGCAAATTATTATCTCTTTACTAAGGACTGGTCACCTGCGGCTAGTTCAATCAAAATCTAAATAAAACAATTATTGCTACCACCTTACACGCTAACGTCATTTTATGCAAATTTAACCTATTTTCTAGACTTAATATTTAATAATCAGTTCGAAGGAAACAGCAAACAGTAATTATGAATCATCAATCAGTCATAAATTCATGACTTGGAGCAAAAAGGAGCATACTCCCGTTTACCGGACTAAGTACTTAGCATTTTAACCGCAACCTTTTGTTCATATGTAAAACATTACTCATGATGCATGTGTACATTTATTACTTATTTTTATTATTATTGTTTCACGTGGAACGTGAAAGCATTTTAAGAAAAAATTATAATGCAGTGGACGAAGGACATTTCGAAGAGATATTACGAGGAAGTATTACAGCTTTTAATAGACTTCGGAATTATTATTACAAAAAAAACTATTAATAATTGTGTTCACTTACTTGTTTCCTAACACTTTAGCGGAATATTATTAATAATATTTCACCCAAGCGATCTCTTTATGTTACTGTTTAATATTACGAATATCTTATTATTACAGTTATAATTCTTTTAGCATTATGAACACGTCGGGAAAATATTCAATAACAAATAATCCCATCAACAAATGTTTACCGGTACAGCAAAGCATATCAGAATATGTTTTTAATATAATGAACGTTATAATATTATTAGAAGCCAAACGCAAAGCTCAAACTAGCAAAAGGTTATTGAGGAGCAGTTATCGAAAAACTGCCAAAGCCGTAGTAGCCGTATTAACAGAGTAAGCTTAATAGCGCTTTTTTTATTCTGTTGTTTAACGCCGGTCTATTTCTGCGACTGAGGCTAATCACCGACGCCGGGAACACCCCTAACCGGAAATTTTGGCGAATCCACTAATGTTCCAACCAGTGGTAGCGTTCTTTACCGAGCCCAACACCTCGGTTTCACGTTTCTTCCGAAAGACGGCATATCTACATTATACCTCTTGCTCATTGGTATAATGCCTGCTAGCTGCAGGCTGTACGGGACCTATACGATGGTTTTCCCTGGCTTGGTCACCCATCCAAGTACTAACCATGTTCGACCTTGCTTTACTGTAATTATCGCATCAAACGCGTTCCACTACAGTGCTGGGTCGTCGCCCGTTGCCCAAGCGCTTTCAGATGAGATAACTTAGGTCTGTTCTCATAAGCATCACAGACAGTCTTTGACAATGCGGATTCGGCGCAAAGACCATAAAACGTTCTCCCGATAACACTTTAGGGTCTTTGCGCCGAATCCGGATTGTCAAAGACTGTCTGTTATGCTTGTGAAAACACCTCTTGTGGCTTGTGGCCGGCTACTAGTGTCTGAAAAGAATCGCGCGGCTAAAAATACAACGCATTCACACGAGACACAGATTAGGAATAGGTACGTGTCCGGCCACCGAATCGAAGTGTCCCTCTCCCTCTAGTGTCCAGACACTGTGTCTGTGTACGGGCCACTCGTAATATAGGAACTTCATTTAGTAGATTCAAACGGGACGCGCGTTTCCAAGTTTTTCCAAATGACTGATAAATATTTAAAAAAACAGTATTTCAATGTATTTTGTCTCAATTTTTATCAAAATTCATAAGATATTTATACTAAATATACCACTTCTATTCTATTGTAGCTTGATGATGGTAATTTACTTACCGAAACTAGTAGCTAAATAATTTGTCCTTTTGGTGGGCAATATTAAATAATTGTGGTTTGGACTTTGAGTTTTATTGAACCCTTTTGTTTGGAGTTAAAAAAATATTTGTGTTGATTTTAATCAGATACACGTGTACGACTAGTGTCTCGTGTGAGAGACACATTTTCTGTCTTGAATCTTGATTCTAGTGGCCGGCCACAAAGTGTCTCGTCTGAAAGCGCTCTAACAGAAGCGCAAAGCTAATGAAGGTGACAAAAAAATGTGCATATTTTATGCCAGTGCCGAATGAGTGGCTTCTTGTACTTTCCAGAGGAAAAGTTATGTGGTATTAAATTGACTGCGAGAGATATAAAAAAAATAACTCTTCTCACCCTTTGTAGGTGATAGGACGTACAAAACAACGATTCAATAAAGAAAGTAGCTTTCTTCTTTTGAACATAATTTGATGAATAAAAAGACACAGACATAGTTTCCTATTTAATCCGTTTACGAATAAAAATTTAAAGATTCTACCTGCTTTTTATTTACATTGACCGTATCGTCGTGGAATAAAATCATGGTGTGTGTAAAGAATACAAAATTTATGATCGTTCAAAGACATGAGAGACCATCGGCGTAACTTATGAGGTTCAAAGCATTAAACCTTAAACTTGAAGATGGACAAGACATGTTTAATTCAATGAAATGATACGATAGATGATACTCAAAACAGTTGGCAATTTCATTGAACTATTCGGTCTGCGATTCTTGCAATTAAACCACCAAATTGGCAGAAGATTCATATTATTCATACTTTTACGCATTCTTGTTAATACCGCAAAATAGTTTTTTGAAAAACTATATCGAGGTCAGTTTTAATGGGTCACAAGAAAGAAGATGTGCATAGCATTTAAATTTGTTAAGGCTAGTGACAGTTTTTCTAGCGTCTTTAAGTCTTATGTTGAAAAGAAGGAAATTTAATATTTAAAAATTCTTATTATTTTATTACCTATAAAAATATACAACGTTATTTATCACTGATGTGTATGACGGTAAAATTATACGTGTACAGTTTATGGCATGATTTATTGTTAATAGTTACATATTCAGCAAACGGACAACAAGCTAAAATTATGTTAACAAAAATAAAATAAATTGGAGAAATCTAAAGGAAGATTTATTTTTAAAATTCAGTTTATTTATAACTTATAAAAACAAATAAAAAACATCAACTTCATTTACATATTTTAACAACTTATACCCTAATTTATTCTAGCATGTCACTCTTTGTCTAATTTACTTTTAAAATAAATGAAGATATTAACGACTGGAAATAGTGAATATAGTAAAAATTGGAAAATAGTATATAATGTGAATAATTGATGGAAAAATGGAAAATTAATTTCAGAATAATAAAGTGGCAAAGCGGACAAAATGTCATTTCAATATTGCGATATATAGGTTTGTGGGTTTTAAACAACCAAAAGGATACTTTAAGGTTGTGGTCGATTGGGATAAAATGTGAAAGTAGAATCTATGATAGAGTACCTAGTTTCTCTATATGTAGAACCATTCAACTATATTATACTCTAAAATAATTAGGAATAAAAAATATATAGCAAATTCGATTTCAACTCCATTTAAAAAATTACATCGAATATTTGCCTCATGTGTAAAAAATATCATTAGAGGAGTGCAATTTTCGATTGATTACAGCGGTAACTGCACTGTAGAAACCGAAAGAGCACTGCGATAATTGCATTGTTTACGTCTCCAACGTTAATCCCATTGTGAATCCATGATAATTAAAAATAAAATCAGTTTGACAATTGAAGTCGAAAAGTATTTTTACAAATGTCTCGTTTCGGATGTGATTCATTGGGAATTATAGAGAATAAAGTGATGGAAAGCGAACCAAAGAACATCAAACACAACAGACAATACGTGTGGCCATATCTTCAAATGGATGAAAATCATCACGAAGAAATAGTGACAAAAATGTGTGGTAATGATGTACCAGAGCACTTTTAAACATCTTCAGCCGTTAATGTACCGGTATCTGCATTGTCTAATAAGAACACGAAGAGTTATTACAATTGTGTATTCCTGCAACTTTAAGTTTAGGTTTACTTTAAAAAGAATCGTTTTATTAAACAATGTGGAAACCACTTATGAAATAAAATTCTTTGTCATTATTTTAGAAAATTATAAAAAATGCCGAGACAAGTCAACTTTTGAATTGAGTTGTGCGTTATGTAAACATAAATTTAAATGTACAGGGTGATTCACGCAAGTATGCCATAGTCGGTGTTTTTTTTAATGAAACACCCTGTATATTTGCATATTTTTGAAATCCTTTTAATGAACCGATTCCAACAAACTAAATAATGTATGGTCGATTTTGAATTATACAGGGTGAAATTTTAAAATTAATAATTTATTACACATGAAATATTGGTACTTTATTAAATTAGCTAAATATGGATTTATCAAAAATCTAAAGTAACTAATTATTAGACGCCGTATTTGTATATTAAACAAAACCTGCTACGCCCATGAATTTTATCATAAATACCTAAAAATTGCCTAAAAACGCCAATAATTAGACAAAATCGGTAAATAATGTGAATTGTTTTAAATCGGCAAATAATGTGGATTGTTTTCTATTCTGTCAGTTGTTGATGTGTTGACAGTTTATACTGAAAAAGTAGAATCTTTGTCAAACACTCTTTCCTTGTCGACATAACAAAGGAATATTTAACTGAGACTCACCGAATTGAGATTTTAATGATGATCGGGTACGGGGATAACTGCAGAAGTCAAGTTGAAGTGGCAAACTTATTCAATCACCAGGTATCCCGAATTTCCTAATATTTCAGAAAGTACTGTGTCTAAAATTCATGCACAATTCAGAGAACTTGGACATGTCAAACCATTGAAAAGAAAACCACACTTCGTTGAAGATGATGTGAAAGTGGATATTTTGAGAATCCAACTTCAAGTACACCTCAAATTGCCAATGAAAATAATGTTAGTCATACAACTGTTCTAAGATGTTTTCATAAAGAAAAACTTAATCCCTACAAATTAACTTTTGTGCAGGAGTTAACAGAAGACGATCCAGATCGTAGAATGGATTTCTGCGAGAGATTGATGAATAAGCTGAACAGAAATGAGATAGCTCTTGGTACCATTCTTTTTTCTGACGAATCAACATTCACATTTAATGGAGAGGTAAACCGACAGAACTGTAAATATTGGTCAGCAGAGAATCCTAATTGGATGCGTGAGATACATACTGAGTACCCTCAAAATGTGAACGTTTGGGCCGGTATCATAGGCGACCATATTATTGGTTCTATATTTATAGATGGAAATTTGACAGCTGAAAAATATCTAAATATGCTTAGAAATGAAGTTATTCCTGCGTTGGCAAACTTATATCCCAACGCAATAGATCCTATAATTGACCATACATTATTTAGTTTGTTGGAATCGGCTCATTAAGAGGATTCCAAAAATATGCAAATATATAGGGTGTTTCATAAAAAAAACAACACCGACTATGGCATACTTGCGTGAATCACCCTGTACATTCACATTTATGTTTACATAACGCACAACTCAATTCAAAAGTTGACGTGTCTTGACATTTTTTATAATTTTCTAAAATAATGACATAAAGAATTTTATTCCATAAATGGTTTCCACACTGTATATTTCCGTTCTTTTTATTAAAAATAGTTATGAGAAAATCGTATTTTTGGGTCTTTTTATTTTGTTTGTACCTAACAGCATGTTTTAAAATGGATATTTTGTATCAAAAAAATAAATAGGAATTTAATATTTCAACCTATATTTCTATTCGGAAAATATTCCCCCGAATTACACTCGTGCATCAAAATAACCAGGTAATTTTGCATTGGAGCGTGTTGTCTTGGAAAAATACTCCTCCACCTTCGCTGTCGGGCTCTTTCTTCAAAATATGAAAATGAACTGATGTAGTTTTTAGACAACACGCTGTCATGCGAAATTATCGGTAATTTTGATGCACTTATGCAATTACTTCCGATCATTTCTGATGATTTATATTAAAAAATAAAGTTGGAGCTCTAATGTATTTATTAAATTGACTGTTTTATTAGTTCTTGCAAATGTTATACAATGTTATACAATTATACAATTATTCTAGTTGAATTTATTGATTTATTTAATATTCTTTGATTATTAGTTTTACTTGATTTATCAATGTTTTGCTTAAAACAACTTGCAGCATCCTTAGGGGTGGCTGAATATAAGTTCGATATCATCGGAGGCAAACCTATGATAATGAGGAATTCAGAGTGTTGTGTATAATACTTTCCAAAAATAAGGTTCCGCAAGTAGGATAATGCTTCAAAATTATTGAAAGGAATTGAATATTTTTATGGCACGGGCATCACTTAGCTTTTATTTGAACTGTATTCTAATGAATTTAATTTGATGAAAATCTTCATTACTATAGTAGGAGAGAAAAATGTCTATCAAAAAGAAAATACATATTCCTCTAATTTAAAGCTAATCTTAAAATGAATTACTCTCCATCCAATTTGATATATTGAGCTAATACCTATTAAGTTTAAATCAATTCACACAAAAATACTTACAAACTCTACAGGGTCTCTCAGTACTTTGGCGAGAACGCTCGCAGCGCAGGCGTAAGAAGTACCTAAGCGTGTAGTAAGAAGTAAGATTCGTAATAAAAATAAAAGCAATATAGTCAAAAGCGCTCTTATCGAGCGGGTTCAAAGGTCACTAACATGTATCAAATCAGAAGACACAGAGGTTACCAAAATGTGAGATTACAAATATACGCAATAAAAAAAACGGTGACTATATCTTTGTTGAATCGTATGACTGCATTTGACTATAGCAAGAACTGAGCGTAAAAGTTCAACGTAGTTATGGAAGCTGGTCACTTGAACAAAACAAAAGAGAAATATTTAAATCACAATGATATGTGATTTATTTCAATTCTTGAGAATAATTCCACAAATGAAAAAACTCTTACTAGCCAGCTTACATCACTACTCTTTTTTAAAATATGTCAAAAATCTGCTTAAAGTGGAAAAACAATGATTATGATTTGTTAACTCTTAAAAACGTTACTACTTTTGGTGTGTGGGATACTTTTTAAATGAAATATAATAAATAATATACATGGGAAAAGAGAATATAGATAAAATTATGAGATATTTTTCAATTTTCAGGATTTTTTGAAATTGTCTTTTTATTGTGTCCATAAACTTCTGACTGTCGGTATGTTTACATATTACATTAATATTTATACATTACCGGTTTTCTCACCAACTCTCGCTAATAGCTTTGTAATTAGTACCTACCATAAAAAAGGTCGGATTATCTTATTGTTTCCTAGTCCAATACATTTTTATTGTATGGTAATTCTGACTGTCTCACGCAATTGCTGATTATATATTCTTTAACGCGAGGAATATTCAAGTGGAGTGTATTCAAAAGATGAAGTGGGCTGGGTTATAAGCGAGAGAGTTTGGGCGTGTACATGTTATTATAGAAGTATTCTCTTGATTGACAAAGCAATAATAACGCAACGCTATCACAAATCGAGTAAAACTGACAAATTGTTCATACATGTAGTTCAAACCGTGTTTTATTTGATCCTCTTTCTTGAAAAATTCATCGTTTGTTTATTTTAATTGTGGCTACAGCTGTTGATTAGAGTTGACAATTCTTTGTAAGAAAACTATTCAACTGTTCCTTTCATTTTTTCTGCTTGGTATTTTCGAGATATATTTTCGACTGTTTTGGTCCGTGTGACTTCAAAGATATGAACGTTTTTTGCTCTCTTTCTTTTTAGTTCCACCCTAAAGGTATTAGGGACCACCACCTTCCTGGTTTGCTCATCATCTATTTCATTATCTTGTCTACCAGCTTGGCTTGGTACCATCACATGGAGACTTTGTTATTTTTTCCTAGTTCATTGAGTTTGCCTGAGCAGTTCTGATCTTTGATTACTCTTGACGCAATACCTAAACTAAATGGTGCATATCTTACGTAAATTTCTGCTCGCAACATTCTGGATGGGTGAGTTTCCTGTTCGCTATAAATCTCCGCCTCTGTTATTTCTATTGTTTTTGATCCATCAGTATACCACCTGATGGTCTTATGTTTTTGGACAACTTTTTGGTGGAATAGCTTGTACATTCTTTTTTAGAGCTTCCCTTCGAGAATACACAGGAGTGACAAAGACAAGATATCTGCTCTCTTGAAAAGCTTCCTTTCCCAAGTAAAGAATATGACTTCTGCCAGGATGCAAAGGAGATTAATGTGTGCTCACTCCGTTTTTTTTTGGTTGAGTGAATATGAATTATATACTCTGCATGTAGTTTTTATTTTTTTACACATCAATGTATTGAATATGTCTAAGTTCTAAGTAGTAATAGAAATTTGAAAACGGCTTAAAAATAATACAATAAGGAAGGGTCTAGGAGTGAATGGAAAGAAAGCAAAATACATGATGATGAGAACTGGCAAGAAACAATTGGAAAAATACTTGACTTATTAGAGAATTTTGGATGATGGAGAGTACACTATTAAGATTACCAACGAAATAGGATACATAGAAATTAATATTAGCAACACAAACGATGAGTCAGAAGATGGAGGAAACAGATGTCCAACAGCAGTATTGAAGAAATTTATATCGGAAAAGTTTTCAAGAAAAGAGTAAAAAGAGAATTTATTAAAAGATCAGAACACTGACAGTTTTAAACGAAGCAGTGCCTAGCATCATAAATAAAAAGGAAGAGAAACTGCTTAGTAGATATATACAACTGTAAAGAATCACTCTAACAGGCTGGAAGAGACAACAAAGTGTCTCTAATATGGGTGCCGGTATATGGTAATGAAATGGTAGAGTAGTTAGCTAGGTTCTGAAAGAACCGTTTTGGAAAATCACAAAATATTGCATGAGAGGGGAAATTGGAAACTAGCTAGATACCAACTGAAATGGAAGTCGACACAAGGAGACATTTGATGACAGGTACCGACCTGGTGACTAGGCACTTCTCCCTGAAGAATCATCTGCCCAAAATGGGCAAAGTTACTGAACCTATACCAACTCACATACTCTGCTTCTATGAGAACTCAGGACTCAGACGAAAGCACTTTGGAGAGGAGATTATACAACCATTGGAACTATTGAAACTCCCTCCAGTCAAACCAGTGGCCTGTATAGAAGACACGAAGCTTCTGGAATGGAAGTAGATAAAAAGGAAAATTGTACAAAGTTTCAGTTCAAGTGCCTGGGCTGTTTAGCACAACCCAATCGAATTAATGAATTAATAAATAATACATATTTTCAAAAATAGTTGAAAAAACATATAGCAAATAGCAGAACTTCAAAAAAGGCACTTGAGAGGATATAAAAAAAGAGAGAACAGCCGAAAAGAGAGGTAGATGAGAAGAGGTGGAAAAAAACTGAAAATTATTATGGTAAATAGTCAACCAAGCCCTTTAAGGCATGTAGGGTTATTATATTTTTGACAATTTTGTTAATATTATTAATCCCAGTTTGTCTGGGTTAACAATAAAATCTGGAAAAGTCACACCTTTTTGAATTTAGAAGAATTTTGATCATACTTAAATTTGATACTTTAAACTGGAAATAGAACTTTGGATATATTTTGCAGCAGTTGTGTTATTGTCTTTATCAACATACGTAAGAAAATTACTCAAGATAAAATTGATACTATGAAAGCCTGCATTTCTGTCGTGAATAATGTATATTGATGTTTAATATCACTTGAAGTACGTTATCAATATTTGCTCTTTGAAAAAATAATGACATATTAAATAATGTAACCTTCAATCATTGACTAAATAGAAAAAATCTAGAATCGAACACAATTATTATTGAACATCTGCAATCGTGACGGAGTTATTAAGTGAATAAGTGAGAAAATTATTGAGAAAAAGCACGTATTTCAAAAAACACCGACTCACGTTTACCAACAAAAAGTAATACCACAATTTACATCAGGATGCGGTAAAAATGTTTTGACTTGCATAAATAATTAATGATGCACTGTCATAAAATTTCATTATTAAATTATACTCAATTATCAATAACGCCATGAATGGTTGTAATACTTTCAGTACACATTTTTTCACTTCTTATTTTGGAAAAGCGGTTATAAGCATTACACTCGAGTATTCATAAGTAATTATGCATTAATATTAGGGGTTACTGCACTTCATCGATCTACTTTCAAGGTAAGTTTTGAAGTATGTTAATCAATTTATCCACGTTTCTCATAATAAATATCACACTCCTCACAACACTTTAATAACGATGTTCATATAGTTGAAATAATACACTTCTTGGTGTGCGTCATCGATTGTTAATGTCTTTCTAACACATTACGTAGGAAGAAATGGAAAAAAAGGCAGGTCTGTGATTAATCCTAATCAAAATATCACAATAATGAACCGTTTAAATGTATTACAAACGTTAACCCTAATCTTTGACTTACAAAAATTTGATTGGTTGATGTTTAGATTACGCTCAAGCTCAACCTATCAATCAAGAGTTTAAAATACTATGAAGGCGTTACATTCGTAGCGCAATAAGTCTTACGTCTTTTTCTACTGTCACACTGACAGTTCTTGACAGGTCTGTACTTTGTTGTTTACGGTCAATTATTATTTATGGAAAGTAAATATTAATCTTATTGTTTTATTTATATGAATAATACAAAAATATGCATGAATACACGGAAAAACATCAGTATTTTGAAAGTATTTTCAGTTAGAAAAAGAAGCTGGTGATTATTAATTACATTATTGCATAGCTTTTCCGAATTTGGCTAAATGCAATCCTGATGATCTTTTTTATCAAATTTAAGGTTAGCTATATGTCAAAATTGCAAATAAAATAAACGACATGCCGAAAACCCGGATATACGTCACAATCGATGACGCACACCAAGAAGGGTATTATTTTAACTATAGCACTGGTATGATATATTTTTCTAAGGCTGTGATATGAGATTACTTTTTCTCAGCCCTAGCGACTCCGAGCAATTATTTTAACTTCGGTTGAGCAATTGTACCAAAGGGAATACTCTTCAGAGCATCACAAGCAGTTGGATACATTCCAACTGCTTGGAAAAGCACCCGAATCCCTTTTGTTCCAAAACCAGTACCAGAGTAGACAATACTTCGCACACTTCACACCTGCTTAGCCAACTGAGCAGATGGACAATATCCCAATGGTTGCCAAAAGGGTACCACATTGAGACTGAATTCTTGGAACGTACACTGGTTGTATACAACTGTGGAAAGACCATTGGCTACCTGTGCCTTAGTGTGATCAAAAAATAGCTCATCTTAACAAGAAGCGAAGACCGACGCATTCTCTTCGATGTTTTGGTAATTTGTAACCTTGAGAGACTGACGATGAATACACTGAGAAAATGATCAAGTTTTCAAATATCGGCGATATAATTGGTCGACAAAGTGAAGTATGACCAGTATCTCATTATAAAAATGGCTCCTTTCAGACATGCGCATACTAAAAAAGGATTGGAAGCCTCGCTTCTGGTTAAGCTAGTGTATTCTTTGGTTTGATGGACTGTAACGGATTGAAATAAAACTGAACGTGGAATTAACACTGGTCTCACTTTCAGCAAGGGAAATACTTCGGACTGCTACTCGAATCCTATCTTTTATATCCTCATGTTCGGCCAGCAAGTTCACCAGACCTTACGGTTTTAGATTTTCACCTATGTAAATAACTGTTATGAGTTTCACTATGTAATGTTGATAAATATTTTTGTTATAAGCTTTTACCTGTTATTTTATTTTCAAAACAATTTCAGCAACCAAATTTCTCTTACAACTTACTGGTAGAGCCAGAACCATCCACAGTCACCAAAAAATGCCAATATCGGTTATGGCAGGTCAATAAGTCATCTTATTCGACTTTTTGTGAGCTAGTTAGAGTTCCCCGTTTGGAATCTCTAAAAAAATATCATAAATATATGGTATATAGGTGTAACTTTACACCCCCCAGTTGCCGATTGAAAAACTAAAAGTGCTGTTAGTTTTTCTTGGGAATCTACCTTTAATGCTTTATGAATGAAATCTATTGTTTTGAAAACCGGTTCAAGCATATGGAAGTACACTTCCCCAAAACTTCTCAATAGGTAATACAGAAAAATGACTTTAATATAAATAGTTTCTAAAGTTGAATCACCCGGTAGCTCCCTCAACAAAATTATGTATTTTTAATGCTAGTAGAATTTTTAAATAGATATACAGTGCTATTCAAAAGTCCCCTCCCCCCTCGTATCTTTTGAACGACTACACTTACATTGATAAAAATTGGAGGGTGAAAATAAAGTGTTGTAAACTTCTCTACGAATGGTTACAGGTGACGTAATAGTGATAGATGACGTCACAGTGCCACTCTGGCCAATAATTTTAAATGGGACCTTATGGCAAGTGATATCTCGTTTGAAAGGCATTGACATTAGCTATAGCCATATTAATTTTGTTTGGGTTTAAACTGATTTTGAAATGAATACCAAAATTATTATCTCACATTTAAATATTGAAGATTTTTCAGTCCGCCACTGGTTAGTTGTCAATAAAATTGATGTTTTTAATTCAATAGTATTTGTTGCTTTGAAAAGTTTTTCTAAATAGCTTAAATATTTAATTTTATCATTGTTTAACGAGACGTTTAAGAGTTTACATAGGCAAAATGGTACGTACTCAAGCCGACAAAGTAGCGGCTATCTTAATAATTGGTGAATCTAGAAAGAATCTCCATGAAGCGGAACGTTTATTTAATGAGAGATACCCAGATCGCCCTATCTCGAGAACTTATTTGAGGAAACTTCTTCACAAGTTTGAAGCAACAGGTAGTGTTCAAGATGCCAAACGATCTGGTCGATCAACATTTAGTGATGATAAAAAAATTGATATAGTTGCTAAAATTGTAGTAAACCTTACTTCCTCTTCAACTAAAGTTGCGTCTATCTGTGAAGTAAGTGAAAGTACAGTACAGAGAGTGTTGGCTAAAAATAAATTTCATCCATACAAGTTAAAAATGGTGCACCACCTTTCGGATGACGACCCCGACAGAAGACTCGAATTCTGTGAATGTATGACAACTAAAATTAGTTAAAACCCACATTACACAAAAACAATTTGTTTTAGTGACGAAAGTACTTTTTGCCTCAATGGAAATGTGAATACACAAAATGTAAGGTATTGGAGTGACACAAATCCTCACACCTTTCGTGAACAACATACCCAATTTCCAGAAAAAGTCAATGTTTGGGCAGGTATTTTGGGAAACCTCATAGTTGGTCCTGTTTTCCTAAATTCAAATTTAAGCTTTGAAGTGTATCTGGAGATGCTACAAAATGCAATAATTGAGCTGTTAATTCTTGAAATTCTGGAAGATAAGATAGATGAATTCGGCCATCTGGAAATAACATTTCAACAAGATGGTGCTCCTGCACATTATTATGGTACAGTAAGACGTTACCTGGATGAAGAATATCGAGGTAGATGGATCGGCCGGCGAGGTCCTATAGAATGGCCACCTCGGTCACCAGATCTGACACCATTAGATTTTTTTCTATGGCAGTACTTGAAATCCAAGGTTTATACTACGGCACCAGATAGCATTGGCGTTTTGAAAGAAAGAATTATTGAAGAATCCAATACAATTTCAGCTGACACATTCGAACGGGTACGACAAGAGTTTACTAATAGGATGTATTACTGTCAGGAAGTAGACGGAGCACATTTCGAACACTTGCTATAAGAATTCATTGTTGATATTTGATTAATTGAATTTGAAAAAATAATTTCAATAATTTAGGTATTTATTTAATATATCCGTCAAAATTAGTTTAAACCCAAACAAAATTAATATGGCTATGTAGCCAATGTCAATGCCTTTCAAACGAGATATCACTTGCCATAAGGTCCTATTTAAAATTATTGGCCAGAGTGGCACTGTGACGTCATTTATTACTATTACGTCAACTGTTACCATTCGCAGAAAAGTTTACAACATTTTATTTTCACCCTCCAAATTTTATTATTGTAAGTGTACGAGGGAGGGAGGGGACTTTTGAATAGCACTGTATAACCTGCATCCAAACAGATTCTACAGAAAATCTGTGACAGATGAAGCTCTTCAATGTCAATACACCCCTCCACACAGACACACACTTATTTCTATTTATATATCAATGTAATTATGTAGAGGTACATACAAATGGTAATACAGGAATATCGAGAATTTATAGAATTACATTACAAAACATTTCTTGTCGGCAACAACACGTAATTCAACCGATTTGAAACGATGACATATTCCCTTTTTCAGAAGCATTGACCGCTATGAAACATTCATGTGCCTCTTTATATATTTGATAGTTGGCAGTTGCAAAATAAATCGGATTGCACGACACGAGCAGTAAAACGAAAGTTGTTAAATAAAATATAAGGAAAAGGGTAACAGCTATCTCAGAGGGATAATTTATGTTGATACATTTCGTTGTTGAATGTTTAGAAACAAGATGCAATTGTAAAGGTTAATATATTCCTTAACGGGTATTGAATGAATGAGTGCAGCACGTATGGTTTTCTTGTTTCCTGGATAACTATATCGACAAACTGAAAACTGGTTAGACATAATTAACAATTATTTTGAAATAGAAGATGTATTTGTTAGTAATTTATCTGTAATAGGAATGAAAAGTGATAATAAAAAAAATAAGTAATTCGTTATAAATGTAGGCGGCTCATGATGAAATCCCGGAAGAACATAGATTCAACAAAAATTATGGAAAGTTTGAAATTTGTCTTATATTCGCGACGTTATTATGAATAAGATGAAAAATTTTGTCGCTTATGAGATACGGAGTGTTGACTTTTTCGTAAAAATTATTTCGACCATTATTTTTTCATGGTGACGCTGCTGGTTTCCGAAACTAATAAGAAAGAACATGTTTATTCTCAGTGTTTTTTGATCTTTTTTTCCGCCCACCTTTATCCAAAGTATGCATTTCCTGGCCTCATTGTAGAAGGCAAAGTCGTACTTTCCTTCCTTCCTTTCCACTCGCTAGATTTGCGACACTCGTGCCACAAACTTCTGTGCTAGTGGGAAAGTGACGCTTTGCACACTAGTTGTACAAACTACTATTACTCCCTAGGGAGGAAAAGTAAAAGTGACGTCATGGTACGTAATCAATGAAATAACTCATATGGCGTTGACGACCTATACTATATAATATTATATAAGTATAAATTTTACCGTTTATTTATAGAACACCCTGTATTTTGCAAAATGGAATAAATCAGTAAATTGTTCTTTTATTTAACGATTTTTACACTAACAATTTGACTTCAATTCATAGATACATCCGGTTTTCGAATTTCGGACAGAAATATTATATAGCATGCTATGGTCCATTGACAGATTAACAGTTTCAAAGTGACATAGGTCACAGAGTACCAGTACTCTGTGTTTAGGTACTCTATAATACACAGCTTGTTCAATTGAAACCCATCTTTGGTCCAGGAAAAATTTATTGACAAGTACAGTTACAAATAACTACCACTACAATTGAGGCACATATCCCACTGTTTCACCAACCGATGTATACCCTGCTTATAGAATTCTTGTGGCTGCTGCTGGAAGAATTCTTTCACAGCGTTTTGTACTTCTGCGTCCGACTGAAAACGGTTACCTTTTAACGCCTTTTTTAGTGGCCCAAAGATGTGAAAATCGCAAGGCGATAAATCGGGACTATAGGGTGGATGCTCTAATATCCTCCATTTCTTTCGATGCAGATTTTCTTTCACACCTTCAGCACACAAAAATTGAATGACCGCACGCTTATCACATTTGGACGGATTGTTAACAACAAACGCCATTTCAAAGTCACAATACTTAAAATCGCTGTCAAATATAAACGAAATAAACAGATCAGTGTGACGTTTGCATACACTACTGATGTTGGAAAACGTCAGTTGAATGATTACAATTGTTTCCAAGGCTAACCTGACCAAAGATGGGTTTCAGTTGAACAAGCCTCGTACATCAACAAAATATAAAATGATATTTAAAAAGTTAGTGAAACAAGCGAATGTGAGAGAGGCGGAAAAATCATATGTATAACATGGTTGAATTATTACTGCCCTCCGCTACGCCTCATCCTCGGGAGGAAAAGTAGCAATTTTCTTCCTTGTTATACAAGTAGCTTTTGTCCAACCATGAATGCAACGCAAAAGTGGACAAGAAACTTGAACTAGGTATTCTAATTCTGTTATAGCTCCACTTCTGCTTTCGTTTTTTGGTTATATTTTTCCTTCAGACTTTATAAAAACCAAGTTCAAATTGAACAACTTTTTTCAGCATATAATTTCATATACTTTGATAAAAGGCGGAGAAAGCGTAAACCTAAAACATGAGAGTTCCATATTTGTCGTATTTTTAAAGATCTGCATTCTACGCAAATTTATAATATTCAATTTTTTTCCATTATTGAATAGGTACCAGCTATACATATCATGAATCAAGCATGTAAGTTATATTTTCGTATATTTTTCAAAGAAGTTGATGTATAAGAATAAAAAGGAAGAATCAACAGCCCAGCTGACAACGTCGCTTAACAAACTCAATCATGGAACCATTTTATTATTTGGTACTAAAAATTTACTGTTCACACAACGTTAGAGGTTCCAGATTGACTGGCCCACCACCAGTACCAGTTTTTCAACGGTGTGTGAACCTTCCGCAACTCCAACCAGTCTTATTCAGCCTCTCCAATCACCGAGTTCAATTGCTAAGCAGCTTGTCACAATTTTCTGGCATCCTGTCTGGTGAACCTTTCCGTAAATGCCCCGCTTATCAATTCACGTTGTTCAGTCATCAATTTAACTAGAATGAGTTTTTGATCATCTGTTGGATATTGTCTATCACTCATTGTCAAAGGAATGAATCAAAAAATTACTCTTAACATGAAATACAACTCAGTGAAAAAAAAAGGTAGAACGTGTCGCGGGACACACGGTAGGAACTTTAGTTCCTCTTAAGCAAAAGTAATGTAATACATCTGACGTTATAGATAAACAATTTGCATATTCTTTGGTGGTTGAGTAGTAAGCACACCAGACTCTCACGCGGTAGACCCGGGTTCGATTCCCCACGAGGAATTTTTTTTTATTGTTAATTTTCATTCTGCTTGATATTAATAACGACAACAGGTAGACGTTTGAAATATTTAGCAGAATATTCATTATTATAGATAATGGTACGGTACCCTCCATGAGGGAGTCCGACTGGCAACATCTACTTATAACGGCATCGTATATTTAAAAAAGGAAACCGTAGCATTATACAAATTGGACATTCGTTTACCACAAAATTAGTGGAAACATAAAATTGAATTGTTAAATTTTTAATTTGAAGTTATATTACAGTTTATAGAAATTTTTATTTTCTAGATTTTTTCCTAAGTGGGTCGTAGATAAAATATGCTGATCGACTCGTGTGGATTGTCCATATCGCACTTGAACGATTGAGCACTCCGCCTACGGCGTCGTGCTCCATCTTCGTCCTCGTGCAATATGGCCATCATATCTACACTAGTTGCATAAACTACTATTTCTTCCAAAATATGCCCTTTTACATTTAAAAACTACCTGCCAAATGTCAAATCAATTTATCCATCCATTTTAAAGTTATCGAATTAAAACATTCAAGTTTTCAAAATTTCAACACCCTGTATTTCGAAAAGTAGCTAGACCCCTTAATCGCGTAAAAAAAAATTATGGAAATAATAGTAAAAATTTATCCGAACAAATTCAAGTAGATCACTAGCACTGCGAATACCAGCTTTGCATAGAATTTCAATATAGCATCGGTGGTTCAGTGGTTAGAATGCTCGCATTGCACGCGGGCGGCCCGGGTTCAAATCCGGGCAGGAGCATATTTATTATTATGAATCGCTGCTTCGTAAACGAGAGAGAGACTAAGGAGGCACAAGCACGCAAAAGCAAGGCACATAACGAAGCAATGTAACATAACGTAGCGTAACGTAACGCGTAACGGTCAGATCTTTTGCGTCGCGACCCCTGGTCGCTCAAACATAACCTGGCGTAAAGAACTAAAGTTCCAAAAATAAAAAAACTGAGAAACCTAGTGGAATAAGTAGACTATAACTCTTAATCGGTCCGAGCCTTGAGAGATTGAAATTCTCTCGTTTCACTTAACCCCTAACCCGTAATACACCAATCTCATGGTGAGATTTTCAGGAATACGGGCCATTCGACGATCTTTAGAACTGCTAGAGATCCACAACTCGAGCATCATCTTCTTCAAATTATTGATGACGAAGATCCAGAAACGAGTGCCAGCATAATGTCTTAACATTCCATATCCTGTCCAATTTGTTCAACATTTGCTTCCTATTGACTATGTGATATTGCCAAAGATTGTTGAGCAGAATTGTTCACAGATGAAGCTAGCTTCTCAAGACATGACAAAAAAGTAGTATCGTTTCACGAAAGCCGCAAGGCTCAATCTTTATTAATAGCTGAGAAAGCTGAAATAGGAAACACTATACAATCTAACAGCAAAAAAGGAACTTAGCTAATTATTTGCTAAATGGATCTTGTAACGTCTGAAATCAATACATTAACACTCTTTCTTAGATCTTGATTCACTTAAAAGGTTATTTGTAATAACATTAATAAGTACATCGTGCTGACATATAACTTTACCCGTCTTCCACAAAAAAAGGAGATTACTGTCATCCATGCCGACTGATCCAGTTTCTTCTTCTTTCTCATAGTGATACACCGTTAGGTAGGCCGCTATGGGTGATTTTTTCTCAACCGATCTCTCTCTAAGTCGACATCTTTTAATATGGTCTTACAAATTCCAACGATTTAAATCAATTTATTTCCCGTATACATCCATTTAAAACACCTTTAGAATTATTTAGTATTGCCTTCTTTAGTCGGTTATTTGCATGGAATTATAGAGCTGCAAGTATTTCTTCTTAGTGCATGAGCTACTTAAAACGTTGTTTAAGAAGGATAAATATTGATAATATTTCTGACTACTGGTAGGTAATGACCTCGCTTAACAAGTTAATTTCCGTTTTTTTCACATACTATGGATTTATGTATTGGGATGTAAGGGAGTGGACTGGGTCCATTCATTTGGTATATATACATGAATGAAATCTAGTAGTTAAACACCGTTAACTACTAATAAATATAAATAACTGTTAATAGAATCCTTGTCAGATTTTATATTCGTTAAAATGATTTGTATCATGTCAGGTCTGTAGTTACTGTTCAACGTGATTTTTATTATGTATTTCATGGACGTATTAGTACGTTAAAATGTATGTCTGTAATATTATTGCTCTATTGCTGGCATTTTACAAATAATTCAGTATGCCAGTTTTTATTTGAATTTTTGAATGAAATTAATTTCTTGTATCATCAAAATATTCATAATTTATAGTGTGGAATCATAAAATGTATGATTGAAGAAGATGATTTGAGACAGATAGGAATGTATTACTGGATTAGGAGTGTAAGGGTACGATTTAAATGGAAAAAATATTGTTCATGTGAAAGGTGTTTCTAAATCCAGGCAAACAAACTTCCCTGTATACAATTATTATGGATCTTTCCTATGACAAAATTTGCCTGAATGGGCACCTGAAAAGGCTCAAAATAGTGGAAGAAGAAGAATGTAGATTTTGTGGCATGGAAGAAGAAACCACTATTCACATACTTTCTTCAGAGTCCTAGGGCACAGTACCTGGGAGATTACTGGATAGAAGACCTAAGTTGAGGCCTGCAGATATCCTGAAATTCCTCCGGAAAATAGGACTAAAGGAGCTACTAGTCCCTGACACTCTCCTCAGAAGCTAAGTAGAAGTAAGGGGGCACAATAGATATTTCAGCTCACAGTGAATGTCTCCCCAAAATACATACATATGTCAAAATGTCCCCAGCCCACCCCTTTCTGAATCAAATTCAAGTACAGATGGATCCTTGAAATTTTATCATTTCCGTTCACTCGGAATGACTAACTACCCATAACTTTACTACATTATAAGGAGGTGAAATCCTCAACCCTTACTTTATTTAATATCAAACCATTTTCTTGAGATTGAGTTTTGTGAAATAAAAATATTATTTATCATCCCTGTTGTATTGAGAAACTTTTTCCATTATTGAAGTTTTTTAATGAAACTAATAGATTCGTGTCACTTTAGCAATTTATCATGCAATCCAGAGATTTTCGATAAAAACTATCCACTCCACGATACACTTACTCATGGTATGTTCTTGCGCATGTAGCCGACAGCGTGTGACGTCATCTGGGAATCTCAATCGGTGATGTAGAATGCTAAATATATGAGAAATACTCTATTTGTGTTTAATTTTCATGCATATTTCCACTTTATGAATGTTTATTTAAATGCGATATGGTTTTTCAGAAAAAATGCACAAACCGGGTCTCGAACCACCCTACGGGACCACATTAAACTAATATAAAACGTATATATAGGTATGTTACTGTTATACAAAATTAGTAATAAATTATTCTAAACAAATATTAATGAGTTTAAATATGTACTTATTTACCGTGGTCATTAAGTATTTTTGGTCTGGTGCTCGACATGTATTTTGGTCTTTTCTCGACATTCTACAGAAATATTGGGTCTGCTTACTTGGTTATTTAAAAATCTAGATTTCTATTGGTCAATTTTTCAGTTTCATAATGAAAACCAGTGTTATAATGAGTATCATTATGAATCCGAAAATTGGTATTTAATTAATAATTTATAGTAAAGGAGTAGAAAAAGCTTATATTTAGAATCATTTATTAAAATTTGTTTATTTTGACATATTCTTATCCAGTTTTTTCAGGCAGTTTTGAAAACTGATTTTCCTATCAATTTCCCTTAATCGTTACAAAACAAAAATAGCCTTATATTATAAAACAGTATTAAATAACACTAATAACAGTAAATTAGTGGGTAATAAAATTCCAAATATACGAATCAACTCAAGTAAAATTGAAATTAAAGCTAACAACACCTTGTATTGCATGAAAACACAATGAATCGAAAGACAGGTGAGAGGTAGGTGTAAATTTCTGGATCCCGCGTGACGTAACTGCGCGGCTCGGACGCAATTTGGAGTAGAAATCAGCATACCGTGAGTAAGTGTATCGTGATCCACTCCACTTAATTCTGAATCCTTGCGACGAAATTTTTTAAAGTTCACTGTTACGAATTTCGAATTCTCATGAAGTTGGCATCGCTCGCTATTCCTCTCTCTATCTACTAAGTATACCATCTTTACAAAATATGTCCATTTTTTCATCGATGCTTTGACGGTCCAGCTACAAGTGGAGCCTATTATGCTTTCCATATCTTGCCAAGTTTTTCTTTTTTGCAGTATCCCTACCATAGCACCATTCCATGTTTGTTTTGGTGTTTCCTTTTGGTATTTTTGATTGTTTTAAAAACATTAATCTTTTTTTTTCTTGGAAATTTATTTTTTATTTATAAACGTAGAATTCATCGTGTGGCGAAGTTTCATTGTTTTTTGTACTCTATTGTTAAGTTTGATATTCTGCGTTCCATTTTCTTCTATTTCTACTCCAAAGTATTTATATTTTCTCACTTGTTCAATTTTTATTCCGTCTAATTGTTTGTTAAATTGTTTTTGTTTCGGTCCTGTAACCATATCTTTTGTTTTACTTCGATTGACTGTCAAATCAATAAAATCTTTAGATATACTCCATTCCAAGATATTTCGTCAATTCGATAATAAATGCACAGTATCGTACATGTTTCTTCGAAAAGGCTTGAGATAATGCCTAATATGGCAACAGATGTTGTACATCGTTGCCACGTTGTGATTTTTTTCCAGCTGTTGACATGAAATTATGTTGATAAGTTGTTTATTGTATAAGATTACATTCAACTCAAAACCAAGAGCAGAAATTATAAAATTTTGATGAGTAAATACATAAATTTCAAGATGTCCAGGTTTAAAACCATAAGTTTAACTGAAAAATGTTATCTTCATGCACATGTTGAATTGCATCGTTACTGCAGTACCTATTAAGTTCCAATGTATTTATTAAAAACTTACATCTCTCACAGAAGTAATAGGAATTAGCGGTCCACCGCTATCCCGTTATTTCCCAAAATATGATACTAGGGATGCTACCATCTCCTTGCAACCACTTGATGAAGACTCCTGCATTGCGATGCAGTGTTCGATACTCTCTTTTAAATAGTTATGAAAATAACAGATTATATCTCACACATTAAATAACAAATTATAAAATGTGAATGAAAACGACAAAACAACACAAGAAATGAATATTAAAGTCGATGCTAAGAAAAATCGCATGTAAACGCGTGTTCTAAGTCGGCTGCGTATTGGATGACTCGCATTGAAATGTTAGTAGTAGGGAACAGAATACGCCCTCAAACTCATCCGCTTGCCTAGGTCTTTTAATGTTCACGTGATTTTGTTTCGAGCGGTTTTTATTGAGAACGAACAGACTATAGCAATTAAATAAATTGATATAACAATTATTAGCACAATAAAAGTATGAACTTTACAAAACATGCAATTCATTCTCTTCGAACGGTCTGTAATTACGAATAACTGTATCTTTACGATATATTAATAAAGAATGTATAAATCAAAATAATTTCCAACAAAAAAATAATACAATTATAGTTGAATGTGTCCTTGATAGCTGTATTCTTTTACTTCTCTACTTTTTCGTATCGTAATTGATTAAGCCAGTTCTCAGGACTTTGTTATCTAATGGAAATTAGAAAAAGAAATTATTTTGAACAGAAAAAAATCTAAGGGCGCCACTAATTTTATTTTATTTTTGAAATGAAATTAGAAAGAAAACCAAATAAAAAAATCAGTTCACCCTTAACTGTTATCTGCCAAAAAATGTACTAAGAATAAAACTCAAAATACAGTAGTAGAAGTTGGAGTAAGTATAGTTTCCTTCCAGATATGTATGAAGAGCAATATAATTTATAATTAGGTATTTTAGTTACAGTTGAACGATTCGTTTTGGACAGTAACAAGAATGTGAAGATCTGAATTTACAAAAATTGAAACAAAATTAACCATGTGGCATACCAAAAATTAGCAGCCACTCTACTTGATGTTATTGATCATCAACAAAGATACTTAATTATAACAAATCTTTACATCATGTCATTAATCTCAGTAAAATTCCTTAATATCTGCGGCACATATTTTTAATAAGTTTCCACTAATTTATATTAGGATTACTGCACTATTCCTTAATATCTAGTGGCTCTTGAAGGTAGTGAAGAACAGACCGCCGGAAGCCTCTCCGTTCGTATATTATAATATGTAACTTTGAAATTTTTCAAACTTCACGGTAAAGTCAACTATAATTATTGTCTTTTGGTCCAAATAGACTTGCTCTTTTATTGCACCAAAACTAACATTTTGGGAAATTATCAAATAATTTTATTTTTAGAAATGTTAACTGCTAAGTCAACGTTACAGATTGCATTTTTATCTTCTTTGATTGCTGTAAACGATACAAATTAGCAAACTATATCAACATATATCGGATGGAATGTTTGAGACAATTTTATTTTTACCTTATCCTTATATAATATTTGAAATTATAAGCTGCTCCCTCAATGAAGTACTTAGAATTTAAATTATTTTAAATGGTAGATGCGAATGTACAATCATACTAAAATAGACTTCCAGAATAGTCGGATGCAAAATCCTTAAAAACTCTTAAATCGCTTTGGACTAGTAGTCAAAGTCAACGTATACATGATAATGATAAAATATTGCGCATATCTTCAACAGATTCATTCAGTATTCTAACGGTAAATCTAACCGAAGTTACGCAACCCAGACCCGACTGTCATAATTTATCTCTTCGAAGTATTTGTGCTCCAACCAATGGCGTGCCTTTTTTATTTATTGAAAATTGAAGATAAAGTCGCAAATCACAATTATATATACCATTCCTTATTACTTCCGGCAAGCAAGTCGATTTGTACCAATCAGCAGTAACAGCTATTTTCCTTTTTTTTTCGGATAATTCTTCATGTAAAACTTTTTGAACTATTCCAAACCAGAATGGTTTGCTATATCCTGCAGATATCCCAACCTGTTTAACTTCTGTCGGGGCATAGAGCCCGAGAACTAGTTGTTGCTTTTTAGTGAACGGTCTCTGTTCTTTGAGAATTAATCTTCAAAAACTTTGAAGAGCTTTACAAAAGTATTAAACTATTGTCTCTGACGTTTATTACAAATCCAGCTAAGGTACAGCTTTAAACGAAGCTGACTAGACATGACATTTGATATTATTATCATGCAATACTTAAAAGACAATGCTCGTAAGTATTACCGGGGCTTTTATTGGATACAAGACAGTTGCGACTCTTTAAATTTGTGGTTTTCGTTTTCAATGAAGTAAAACAGTTGTGGTACTAACTCTTAGCAGAATATTTTTGTCTCGCTGATCTTCTCATAACGATGCGATTCCTTTTTAATTGATTATTAAGATACAAATAAGGTTACTCATCAATCGGATACCTGGTGTTAATGCATGACCAAGGAGACAAAGCATAATTTTTGAATTTACTGACATGACCAAATAATAATGAACAGATCGTTGTTACTTTCACCCATAGTGTCTAGGTACTAGTTTGAGTTTAATAGATAAAATTTTCGCTTTTTGCTTGTCTATGTACGATGGAGTTGAATTATAGTCTATATAGAAAGGACAAGGAGTAATAAATCATTCATTTAAGTAAATTTCATAGACGTACCAAAATATATTTTAAGAGGGTATACCGTAAGGTACATTTTGTATTGAACGAATGAGTTGCAGCTATGCTAAAGAATATACGATTTAGGTCAGAGGTAACGGGATGTACTAATTTTAATAAAAAAAAGTGATAGAGGTACATAAATTTTAGTAAGTTTGATAAAGAAAGGCAACACAGTTTATTCATAATAGAAAACAAACCAATCTGTAACAATAATTATTTTATATATTTTTGTTCTTTTTGTAAGAAGATTAATTCAAACTTTGAATATTGTCACAAATAAATTACAATGGAATATATTTAAAAAAATTAATTGAAGTCAAGATAGCAAGATATCGTTACAATTTTTATTAAATTCAAAGAAGCAAAATGAATATTTTTTATTTGTATTACTCCTATATTCGTGGAAGGTTTGTCGTTAGGTTTGCAGCCACCATCTGGAAAAGGAAAAAGACTTATCATTGTCCATGTTGGAAGTTCTGAAGGTTTTGTTGATGGTGGATTATTAACTTTTATTTCAAAACGCACGGGGGACTATCACGAAGATATGAATGGGGATGTCTTCGAGGAATGGTTTGTTCAAATGTTGGATCTGATTCCAAAAGGGGCTGTTATTGTTATGGACAACGCAAGTTACCATTCACGGTTACGAGAAGCATTGCCCACAAGTCGTTGGCGTAAAGCAGAGCTTTTGGAGTGGCTTATTTCGAAAAATATTAAGTTTCCAAAAGATCCACTAAGGAAAGAACTTCACAGAATTGCAAAAATGTACAAGAATAAATACAAAACCTACATTGTAGAAGAAATGGCTTCTTCTCGTGGTATATCAGTTCTTCGACTTCCCCCTTATCATTGTGAACTTAATCCCATAGAATTAATATGGGCTCAGGTAAAGGGGGAAGTTGGAAAAAAAATACTACTTTTAAAATTGACAATATTTGTGATGATTTAATCGACCCTATTATTATTAATGTCAACAACGATTCTTCCTCTTCCGAGTCGGATATAGAATAAAATGTAAGTAATAAATGTATTCCAATAATTATTTCTTCTCATTTTTTATTATATTATAATTTAAAACGTATTTTTTCCCCAAAATACACACCACTGCATTGCGTTATTGCTTATCTGCTAATCCTTTAACAATGAAGAAACCCTAAACTTTGCTACAACTGAAACAAATACGGGTTCGATCTACCTGGTTTTTAGATTTACGGAAGAAATGTAATTTAAAGTAAGAGATTTATCAAAAATTTCATGGTGCTCCCTGTAAAGGTTTTGCATACCTAATTAGGGTTTATTACTCCTCGTACTTTTTGTACATACTATAGTAGTAGTGAGGAACGGGAGTACCTATCGTCAATCGCCACTATCAGGGAATTCGATTTTTATTATTAAAACGATATATAATGAAAAGATTAATGTCTGCTGAACAGTGACAGTCAAGCTGCCCTTAAAGCACTTCAGAGCTTTAGGGTAACATCTCGGCTGGTATGGAAATGCGGCGGCGAGCTTAGAAGACTGGCGACTCGGAAAAGTGCAACACTGGAGTGGGTCCCAGGTCACAAAGGAATCGCTGGCAATTAAAAAGCTGACGAAATCACAAGAGCAGGATCGTCAACTCTGATGAATGGACCTTAACTCGGTCATGGATAAAAGGGAGGGGGGAAAACAACACAATAGACACAGCAATGAATACGCCGAGGCAAATACATGGGAAGAAATTCATAAAAGAACCGTTAGAAAAAGGAGCGAAAGAACTGCTGTCAATGAGCAGGAACAAACTACGCACCATAACGGAACACTTTCTCACAAAAGAGCACCTAAACAAAATAGGGCTGTATAACGGAGACCTTACTTGCAGAAGATACAAAAAGGATTCCGAACTTCTACAATTAACCAGCAAAGAACCAGTATGAGCTGATACAGGGAACGGATTGGCTAAATAGGCTGTAGTCAGAACACTAGGAGTATCCACAATAAGTCCAGGAGGCTGAGGTGTGGTGCCTGCGAAGAGACGGCTCCTTTTTTTTTTGAAAAGGTCTGCTGGAAAGAAGGCCTCGTCAGGCGTTCCGCAAGGTTTTTTCTTGGGACCCCTATTGTTTATTATTTTTGAAAAGTGCTCCTACAGCTCATAAAAAGTTGTTGTAGTTATCATTTGATTTGTGGTAACCCCTTTTTAAAAATTTGTTTTATTCTCAACTGTGACAGTAAAGTAAAAATTCTTTCTCCGCCTCTGTAATATGACTTCCTTCAAGTTCTATGATTCATCTTACTCCTAGCTTATTCAAGTGATTAATAAGCTTCATTGTGATAATTAATTTTCTTTTGTATATATTTTAATTAATTTCGGTACTGAAGCTGCCCAAAACGTTGATATGACGTGACCCTGGAAATTGATGTACCTATTCATAAAGGCACTTCTTTGTATCGAAAATAGTTGGCTCGTTTTCACGGATTATCCAATTGTTTTTGGAACAAATTGTACTTTCTTCTTCTGATGCCACGTCAATCAAATGTTCCGATAATTGGCTTGAAAATTAATATGTAGCACGAGTCTATTATTTCTGTTTAAAAGATGAATAATGTAGATATACCGATTTTGGTAAGGTTAGGAAATCTGCACGAAATTTTCATTCTGGTTTCTCCTTGACATTATTCCTTATATAACTGTATAATATTCAATTTACTACGTGACTATAATATTTAAACTGATAACGAAAACTAATCAATTGTTTCATTCAGATCCTCTCACCTATATTGTTGTTCGAATTGTTTTTTTTGTATGCAGTGGTTTCAAAGTTTATGTACATAATAGAGAATATAATCGTATAGTAATATCATTAAGCATCAGTGCTGATGGCAACAAAAATCTGAGTCGATGGCGAGGATTTTTGCACCTGCACGAGTGCATTTTGTTAAAAAAAGATTTTTTTTTCTAAGGAGCCGTTCCTTCGCCGGTACCACCTCAGCCTCCTGGGCTTATTGTGCATACTCCTAGTGTTCTGACTACAACCTATTCAGCCAATCCGTTCCCTGTATTAGCTCATACAGGTTCTTTGCTGGTTGGTTGTAAAAGTCTTCTGGAGTCATTTGGGGTCTACCATACAGTTTCTGCCTTCTGTGGTCCAGCGACTCACAGTTGCATAGTATATGCAGAGCTGTTTCGGTATCCTTTTTGCATCTTCTGCATGTGAGGTCTCCGTTGTACAGCCCTATTTTGTTTAGGTGCTCCTTTGTGGGAAAGTGTCCCGTAAGCAGCCCCGTTATGGTGCGTAGTTTGTTCCTGCAGTTCTTTCGCTACTTTTTCTGATGGTTCTTTTATGAATTTTTCCCCATGCATTTGCCTGGTAGTGTTCTTCCAGTGTTTATTGTGTTGTTCTTTCAACCACCCTTTTAACCATGACCTCGTTAAACATCTGGGGATGCCCACAGCAGGTTCGGGTCCGTACATCAGAGTTGACGATCCTACTCTTGCAAGTTCGTCAGCTTTTTTATTGCCTGCGATTCCTTTATGACCTGGGACCCACTCCAGTGTTACACTGTTCCGAGTCGCCAGTCTTCTAAGTTCTTCGCCGCAATCCCATACTAGCCGAGATGTCACCCTATAGCTCTGAAGTGCGTTAAGGGCGGCTTGACTGTCACTGTAGATCCTGATCTGCCTGTTGTTGTATGCTCTCATATTATTAGCCCTTGCACATGCAAGTATTGCATAGACCTCTGCTTGAAATACAGAAACGTATTTTCCTAGCGAGACGATTCCTTCATATTTGTTCGTCTTGCTGTATATGCCCGCTCCGGTGCCAAGTTCATTTTTTGATCCGTCTGTATACCAGATCAGTTCATTCGCTCTACTAAGTGGTGGTGCGTTCTTTTCCTCAAGCTCCTTTCGATCTTTGATGACAATCTCGAAGTTCTTGCGGAAGATATATTTTGTGGTCATGTGGTCTGTTGGCATTTTGAAAATGTCATCATCCACATGCCTTATCTCTGTGTGTCCTCCCCCATGTGCCACGTCATGGTCCGATGCTTTTTCCAGTCGGGTTAGTGCTGCCCTTGCTTCGCACATTATGACACAATGTAGCGGAGGAAGGTCTAGCATTGTCTCCAGCGCCGCTGTAGGAGTAGTCCTTATTGCCCCTGTAATGCCAATGCATGCAAGTCTTTGGACCTTGCCTAGTTTTAGCATAGCAGAGGATTGTCTGATCTTTGGCCACCATACCAGAGATGCATATGTGATCCTGGGAATGACAACCATTTTGTACAGCCAGTGTACCATGCTGGGTCTAAGTCCCCATTTAATGCCGTAAGTGCGTCTGGCAACCATGAAGGCCACCTCTGCTTTCTTGATCACGTGCTGGAGGTGTCGGTTCCAAGTTAAGCCTGGGTCTAGGATAACCCCAAGATATTTTACTTCATACGACGATCGTATTGGTTCACCTTGAAGGGTCAGAGGGCCAAGTCCTTCCCTTTTCCTTCTTCTGGTGAACGCAATTATCTGTGTTTTCGAAGGACTAATAATAATCGTGTAGTAATATCATTAAGCATCAGTGCTGATGGCACCAAAAATCTGAGTCGATGGCGAGGATTTTTGCACCTGCACGAGTGCATTTTGTTAAAAAAAAGATTAGTTTGCATTGCGTTTTTTCGATTTTTCCCTCAGAAAAAATTAGATTCCCTTATTGTATTTGACAAGACTATTTCATGAGTAAGACATTATTCTGCATACACATATACCTTGTTTTTGAACTAGGAGGAGCATTTTAAGAAACCTCACTTACACTACTAAAAGTTACTAGATAACGAGGGTGTTCCGAAATTGTCGTGTTCAAACTTTTCGAACTAATTGACAGTTACGTTACTTACGTATTACATATTGCTCGCAGGTGTTGTGTCCAATGAGGGATCAATGCAAGTCTACAATTTGAATCATTATTGGCCACAGGCAATGGCGAAAGTTGTAACCAAATGTCACATTATTGTGAACAAAATGTAAGATTATCATAAGTTATTCATGTCAAATTGGATGATATAAATATGTACAAAAAAGCTACTGTATGTTTAAATTATTCTCTATTCACATTTGAACCCGAACTAGAAGTCAACAGAAGTTTTGATATCGAGAAATACCATAAAAATGTACTGTAATGTGAGTAAAACTTGATGTAGAAATATTTACAATAATAAAATTTTACTTGGAAATTTATATAATTACCAATATTAAACAAGCATAGATTGTGTTTAGGTATAAAACTGAATAAATAATAAAAACATCACCTAACTTAGTTGGAATATAATGCTCAGTTGAAAATAATACAACAAACGTGAAAAATATGTACCTAATAAAGATTGAGGTTATAATATTTTCATATAAACACAAAACTGACAAATATCGTTGTCAGTTGTATCAAAAAAGCTGTGTGAAACGGGTGGCAATTTAACCCATCACTAGGCTGAAGAAATGCCAACTTAAAAGCAAATCGCTCCTCTTAGTTTTAAAACAAGGTATAAACATAATACTTATTATACTTGCATGGAGTCCTGTGTATTTTTCCCAAAATAGAACCATTGCGTGGCATTTTTCCAATTTTAATTCCACGCCCAATCTTTCAGGATTAGGTTTAGTTGCTTTTTTTCATCTATACTTTGTTTTTAAACTGAGAGGAGCGATTTGAATTAAGTTGTCATTTCTGCTACCTAGTGATTGGTCAGATTGCCGACGATTTCACACAGCTCTTTGGATACAACCACAGAATACCATTCCAAAAAGAAGAGAAGCTTGTGAAATTTTACAATTCATTTTCTGAGTTCGCATGTCTGACAGTTGGCATTTTAAGCCCGTTATCTGTCAATGACATGTGATTTTATTGTTAACCATAGAATTTTTGTTGTTGTAAGCTTTTTGATTATTCACATATTTTTTTGTGCTTTGAACGATAAAATTTGTTTACAAAATTACATTTATTAGTTATGGCGCCAAAAACTTTGCAATTCGTGGCTGTCATTCAAGTGATGGATGATAATAATTGAAAAACAAAACAAAACTTCGATAACTATGGAGAAAAGTTTATGGTCGCTTCTTTTTTATAACTTCGTTGTCACAGATATCAGTACATTTGCTCTGGGTGTAAAATTTAATTCAGAATCTGTTGAAGTGTAACTTTTGAATATATAAATAATAAACATTTTATATTCAAGCACCATACTTATCGTAATTCTATTTCATCATTCACTGAAATTCTTTCTATTGTAAGCTGATATTATAAATATATAATCTATTATTATTGTATTGGTTTTTAGGCTTACCCTATCCTACATATAGTGCTACATAAATACATACTTACACATATAATTTCGATAACAATATAGAAAATAAGAATCATTTGGTTAAGCAATAGCTCATTATTTTTAATAATGGATGGTACTACAAAAACAGAAGGTAAAACTTATATTTATATATTTTTCACAATATTTGTTAAGCTGTTAAATTAACTTTAAAAATTCATAAATTGAGTTTAACAATTAAAACTTTGACGAAACTAGTCATAAAAATGAACAATTATTATTTGAGATTCTTTGGTTTCACTTTTTTGCGTGTAGTTAACATTTAACTCACATTTTTCGAAAAATTTTCTCAGTGTAACTTAATCCGTTATCTGTCAACGTCAGTTTGAAGGTCACCAATTGTTGTCCCCAAAACATCAAAGAATTTACGCCGGCTTTCGCTTCTTGTTAAGCTGGTGTATTCTGTGATACAACTGACTACATCTGTCAGTTTCGTGTTTATTACACGTATTACCACTTTGCCATTTTTGTTAATTATCCTATTTTGAAATAAAACATTCCCAGCAGGGTAATTGCTATTTTTATTATTCATTCCATTTGATAAAAAAATCTTGTTTGTTATTTTTGTTAACACTATGTTTTCAACTAAAATCTTATTTTTCTGTAAATTTTTTTATATCAATTTCTACATTGTATTATGGTATAATAGTATGGTATAATATTATGGTATTTTCCGAAATCAAAATTCCTGTTTACTATTAGTTCCTACTACATCCAAGCCTCAAATATTATTAAAGAATAATTTGAACGTACCATTACATTTTATACATATTTATTGATCCTTAAATTATTAACAACTTTCACATAAACTACTTATCATAACCATACATTTACTCACAATAATCTGACAATAAAAAACGAGAAAATAGACCGCCTGTAGTTAATGAAGCTGGTGTAGCTACAGTTCTGGGAAATGCTTATCTAGATCCCAAGCTGTACAAGGCAATTAGCATCTGTGTCTCAATCGCACTAGCACTCAAACCATTTTGAAGAACACATTCTATCCGTATAAAATACATTTAGTGCAGGAACTTGATGAGGATGCAATTTTACGAAATAACTAGTAAGCAGCTCAGTTTCTTTTCAATATCTGTTTTTCCGATGAATGCAGCTGTTTTATGAACAGCACTGTAAATCGCCATAATTGCCGATACTGGTCTAATTCAAACCCAAGGATTTTCCAGGCTTTACATTCACAGCAACTGCACAAATTATGGGTTCCACCTGGTAATTCAACTGGAGAAATATTTGCAATTACTGGAAGATGATATTGACCCTACCTTGACCGATAGTATTGGAAACATTATAGCGAAGATTATTTAATGTTTCAACACGTCCTTCGCATTATCCTTTGATTGTTCGTCAGTATTTAGACCAACATTTTCCACGACACTGGAGTGGGAGAAGAATGACCTCCACGACCACCAGATTTCTTACTGCTTGATCTTTTTTTGTGGAGGTACCACGCAAGGAAAATCTACAAATCAAGATACGGGACGGAATAAAAAGCTCTAACACGTGGCTGACTTTATTTTAATTAATCAATTTAACTGTATCGTGCATTTACTACCAGATCATTATTTTCATACTATACACAAGCGATAGTACATTTGGCTCTTTAGAAGATTTGCGTCAAATAATTGTCGAGGAGTGTTGTATGTTAATTTTCAATCTATTGAAAATCAACTCGTCCTAATAAAGGATGAAGCTCCCTGCCCGACAGAAATAAAAAGAGAATTGATGTTCACGATTATATTTTAAATTACTTGAATGGTTTATCCTGTAAAGGTGCCTTTAGACCATATGATTTTTGATTTGATTTTAACAAATCGAATGAAACCGTACTTTGTATTCGTTTACACTGTTCGATTTTCAATTTGATTTGATCCGTCTGATTTTGCATTTGACAAATCATTCGAGCAAAATAGAACCGTATCTATTTCGGTTCGATTTTTCATCCGATTTTTATGATTAATCATGCGCGTTGTGCATTATTTGCTGTTGACTATATTCTCTTATATGATACGGGTAGAATTACTCTACCTTGTTTTTGCCTCGATACATAGATACAAAAGACATTGCTAATGAGTTCAACAATACCTTTATAAACGTCGGGAAAAATCTAGCAGAAAAAATATTGCCTGCCCCTAATTATCACCACAATAGACGTCGTATGCCCAATAGCTTTTTTATTATTCCAACCGACCGCGACGAGCTAAAATCATTGATCAAAACCCTCAAGCCTAAAAAATCACCAGGACTAGAATTACGACAGAAATTCTCAACGCTACAATCCAAGAAATCATTGACCCCTTGGTACACATAATTAATAGAAGTCTACAAGATGGAGTATGGCCTACTATGCTGAAAAACTCAGTAGTGGTAGCAATACACAAAAAAGGAGACAAATCAGATACTAATAACTATAGGCCCATATCACTAATTTCACACCTGGCGAAGTTATTTGAAAAAATCATTAAGAAACGCCTAGACTCCTACCTGAAAAAATACAAAATCATTGCCGAAAACCCATTCGGCTTCAAAGAAGGAATTTCTACCCAAGATGCCCTAATTTCTCTGTCAAACAAAATTCATAGCGCCCTTGATTATCAGGGTAAACAATGTCTGAGTATTTTCCTCGACTTGAGCAAGGCATTTGACACGGTCAGTCACCAACTACTCCTGCAGTCACTGGAGGATATCGGTATAAGAGGAAACAAACTGAAATTATTTCGAAGCTATATTTCCGACCGACAACAGACTGTAAGAGTTGATGGGGTTCTGAGCGATGTATCAAAGATGGAATACGGTGTTCCGCAAGGTACGGTGCTAGGACCAGTTCTCTTTAACATTTATGTTAACGATTTATTTTTCATTCAAAGTTCGAGCGATATTATCGCTTTTGCCGATGATACAGCAATGATCTACTCAAGTAACTCATGGGACGATTTGAATTCAGAAGTAGAGGATGATTTCGTTCACATAAAGAATTGGTTTGATCACAAGCTACTCACCCTGAACCTTGAGAAAATCACTTATCTCCCCTTTAGTATAAATAAAACAAGAACACCAACATTTCAAAGCCTAGACTTCATTACATCAAACAAAGCTTGTTAAATCTCAGCTGAAAATGAAGTAAAATACCTAGGTGTGTTTATTGATAGTCACTTGAAGTGGAACTCACATATAAATTTTATAATAAAAAAATCAATTGTATATTATTCAGATTTAGGTTACTGAAGAAGATCTTACCCATTAGACAACTGAAAATATTATACTACTCACTTGTAGAAAGCCATATCCGGTACGGTATAACTACCTGGGGTTGCTCGTCTAAGGCACGCATCCACTCACTTGAAGTTCTACAAGAAAGATTTCTGAAGATTATCTATTCAAACTCACGAACACGAACTCACCCTTCAGATCTCCTCTATGAAGAGTCAGGTGTTCTAGACGTCAACCAACTTTTGCACAAAATATTATTTGTCATTATCATCAAAACAAAACAAAAAACCAAAGTGTCTCACACAGATACGAAACAAGACAAAAAGGCAACTATGTAGTCCCGCTCATGACAAAAACATTCGGACAAAAGTCTTATGATTTTGTTGCCCCGAAACTCTATAATGTTATACCCAAAGAACTGAAGGAGATTTTCAACATTCATGTCTTTAAAAAAAATTGAAAGGTTACGTCATCTCCAATCCACGTAACTTTTTCAATAACCTTCTTGAAAATGAATAGATGCCCTTTCCCCCCTCCCTTCCGTAAATACTTATATACTCAGCTTTAAGATAATCCTACATGTTCATTGTCCTGTCCATTCTTTTATCACAATTGTGTTACATTATTACAGTTGATCTTACTTATAATCGAATTATTATTATTATATTATTGTATTTATTTTACTTTAAATATCTTCTTTGTACTTGAAACAAGTGTTCAATCACTTATCAAGATTTCTTTATTCACGTGGTATTCTTAGTTTCTTTTTCTATTGAATTGTATTGCATTACTGTATTATTGAAAATGTGAATAAACTACTACTACTACTACATTCCCTCAGAGTAGAGTCTTTCTTTTGAATCTTGCTATTTTCTTTTGACAATATTTTTTCAAAAGTTTTTGAACTAATTCTTGTAAAGGTTTTGAATCTCATAGGATCTACCAACAAAAGTTCACTAAAAACTTAATTCGAAATACCACGTTCCCTTCGACGTAATAACCATTTTCTACATCAAAACTTTCTATTTACTTGTTGTTATTTTGGTCATTTTGCAGTTGTTATAATAACAAAAGATTTAAAGTTGCAAGTGCAGCTGTTTCTGTGTTTCTCAAAGGCATTTCAATTATGTCCAGACTTAAAGCAAACAACTCAAAATTTGTGAAAACAAAATCATAACCTTACATTTTCTATTTCTATTTCTAGAAAGGTCCAGGTTCGACTCTGATGTAAAATCAAATGTTTTAAAATGTAAAATAGAATGAAAAATCCTATGGTTTAAAGACACTTTAATGGTTTTTCAAGGGTCACGAAGATTTATTACTCTACCGAATTTATGATTATACTTCAAATGCTCTGACCTTGGTTGATACCTAAAACAATTCGCATATCGAATACTCACTATTTACTTATCGATTCAATAACTTTTATCTGTTTGTTATACATCTATTTTCATGCCTGCATTTGGTAATTCTAAATAAAATTTTATGCAATGTTTACAACAAACGAGAATAAAATCATTTTATGTTATCTTTCGTAGACAACAATATTTTCTAATGTTATGTATTGTACTTATTTGAAATTCAAACGGTTTTGTAACAATACACGTGAATATTTTATGTATTCTTAATATATACAGGATTATTGTTTGACAGTCAAATTGATATATTAATAGAAAATCGTGAGAAAGGTGTTTATTGTTAGTGGATTTAATTTCTTACCTTTTAGACTAACTGATATATATCATCGTCACGTTTATGAGTCTGCAAAACTGGTAAAAAAATTAATAAATATGTTAATTTGTTAAGCTCATACACACATAAGTTATAACTATCAACCGAATTTTGAATTTTATTGCTAACAACGGTTTTTATTTGTGAATTATCCAAGATGCCAAATTAAAATATTTTAGTTGTTTAGTTTAGTTGTTATTGGATGCTCATGAGTTGTCTTTCATATTTTGCATAATGAACAGCTAGAAAAAGTGGTATTCTGCATTATTTTGAACAAATTCTGGAAGTATGTATTACACTCGCTTATTGGTACATTCAAAATAGAGTTATTGAAGGCATTGACTGCATCTTCTGGGGGACTGGAACTTCTGACCACGTATTTAATTCTTAATTTTTGGAGAAGTGAAAAAGTGATTAGGTCTGAATTGTATGGAGGATACATCAGCAACTCGATGCTTTCTTTCAATAACACACAGTCGGCATCAATGTAATGATGTCTAATACGCACGGTAAAAAAACGCACAGCTGTTACGTAAATCGCACGGCTTCCCTAGCAACATCTTAGCAACTGTCAATAGACGTCGCCATTTTATTCAAAATTCACTATTTGAAAACATTCTATATTGCCACGTTTAACTATGGAAAGCCCAAAGGGTTAAGTATGTATTGATTATAATTGGAAAATGGACTTTTGATTATCAACAATATCTTAATAATGATTTAACGTTAGTTCCTTAATGTGCTTCTTTCATTGGTAATAGAGTAATAGAGATGGAGATGAAAGTTTACCAAGCACCTCTAATAATGTAACTGTTGTTTCTTATGCTTCAACAAGCAATAAAGGAAGCGATTTATGATTTTTACTCACCGTACTGCTACTATAAATAATTATTATAATAACTAATATTATGGAATTAAATGTTATAGTATATAGCTCGTGTTCTAAAGCATTTTACGCACTCACGGAATTACGTAAAATGCGTGCGTGCGTAAAATACTTCTTACCCCACACGTTACGTAATATACTATTACGGCGTGTCGAAATTTGGTAACTTTCATACATACTATCATTACAAGGTTATATAGATAGTGATGAGCAAAGCAAGACCAAGACCAAGACTCGAACAGTCTCGGTCTTGGTCTTGGTCTTGGTCTTGCTTATTCAGTCTTGGTCTTGCTCAAATCTGTCTGGTCTCGGTCTTGGTCTTGGTCTTGCTGTATTTTGTTTGGTCTTGGTTTTAGTCTTGGTCTTGATGCTTGATTGAGAATGTTGCGTTAGTGTATAGTTGTTTTAGAATTCGAATGTGTTTAGAACAAATCCCAAATTTATAAAGTTTCAACCAAAGAAGTTTATGATTAATACTGTCAAATGCTCTTTTGAAGTCAACAAAGACAGCGAACACTTTTCTGCGCTGGAGTCTAAGAGTGATTTGCAAGATCGAGGTTAAAATGAAAATATTATCTAAACAGCCTCTGTCTTTTCGAAAGCCATATTGTGTTTCTGGAAGTATAGAATTATCTTCGCACCAGCTGGACAGACGATTTAGTAAAATAAGTGTTAATACTTTAACACAGCAATTGATTAGCGATATACCGCGATAGTTTGGATCATCTAAGGGTCCTTTCTTGTAAAGCATTGTTAGAATTGTGTCACACCAGCCAAGTGGAACTTTTTCCGATTCTAATATTTTATTATATAAGTGACACATGTACAAGCGCCAATTTTGTGGTAAGTGTTTCAGAAACTCATAGGTTATGCCATCCCTACCAGGAGCCTTACCATCTTTACACAACAACAGGGATTGATCAAGTTCTGAGAGTGTTATGGGTGAATCCAGAAACTCATTTCCCACGCAAAAAAAACTGAAATCAAATTTAACCTTAATTGTAGTTAAGTGATCGTAAGATGACTCCCATTCAGCAATTGATATCGGACATAATTTATTTTTGCGTCTAAATAAGTTTAATGTTTTCGAAAACTCTGACTGATTTCTAGTATTAGAAAGAGCAACTATAACATTATTTTCACACACTTGCTTTTTTTTTTTAAATTAGCTGCTTATATTCTTTTTTTATAGTAATATAATTCGTTTTATATGGTTCTGAAAACCCATGCTTTTTGCACGCTTTAATTTAATTTTTACTTCAGTCTTAAGCTCTTTACATTCAACATCAAACCAAGAGTTAAGAGGATGTTTTTTTGTATTATTCATTTTTTTTGTTGAAAACAGACCTAAATTTTTAGCTACGTCCCAAATACTTGAACACAGATTATTATATAAAATATCTACATCTCCAAAAATACCTACATTCGGCAAATGCTGAATTGACATACTGAAATCTATGGCTTTAGTATTGTCCCATTTCAGGCTAGTGAATGAGGATGAAAAAATGCTTGGCTCATTCCTTATTGAAGGGCCAAGAGTTAAAAGTACTGGGAAGTGGTCTGACAAATATTGAATATTTGGCCTATATGTTCAATGTTTTTCCTTATTGAACATGTATAATACAGGTGATATAGGGACACGTAAGTAGTTTTATCAAAATGGATGGCAAATGATCGACTAGTTAATATTCAATTAAAGGCTCCACCATTTTAATTCATCAATCAACTTCACAAAATAATAGATTTATTCCGTTCATTTGTCGCTTTATATATAACACATAATAATAATAACACAGCAGAAATGCAATTATTCATGAATAAAAATTCTATTGTGTTTTAACATTCACTCGATACAGTTTATTATCACATTAATCACTAATACGAGTATCTTATGCATACCAATTTCTTCGAGTATTAGAAGCTCATAACGTTGATTCAGATCATATAAAAATTAAGATTAAAGGCTCGGCAATCCGTTATATTACTTAACAAGGTATTCCACGTGAAATACCAGTATTTCGAATTTTTCTTAACCTTTACTGGCTAGCGACGGCCCTCTATGTCGGTATGCTACATCGGTTTACGTGAATTCTAAAAATCTGAAGCACGTTCATGTCCACTGAACACAACACGAATACATAGGAAACAGTGGGATTACTAGTGTATCTACGAGGTCGTACAAGTTTCTATTAATTTAGGTGATATTCTGATATTGCAATTTGAAGAGTTTTTAACATATATTTTGTTTAATAGTACATTATGGATATGATACTTTATAAAATGACATTTTCAGTAGTAATAACCCAAGGACATTGATAATTGTACGAAAAAATGTTATGACAGATTTCGAAAGCTTGTTGCCTACAAGCAACAAGCTTGAGAAAGTTGTCATAAAATTTTCAAGCATTTATCAATGTCCGAGGGTTATTCGGATAGAAAATTTTTTGCTTATTATAGAAAAAGAACAGATCCAAAACAATTTATCTAAAGGTGCAATTAACAAAGGAACAATTAGAAAAGTTAAATGTGACATTTCGAAATATTAAATATTTGAAACTTCAAAGTCGAAATAAATCAATATGCATCCATAGCAACGCGAAAACAGCCCCAAGGTCTGTTTTCTGTGTAATGTTGACATGATTGGGTGAAATTGTTCATGTGATAAAAAATGAGGAAATTTGATTGGTTCTTGGAACTGTTAAAAAATTTTCAGTAGTAATAACCCAAGGGCATTGATAATTGTTCGAAAAAAATTTATGACAGATGTCGAAAGCTTGTTGCTTGGAAACAGACCGACGCCGTAGGCGGAGGTCTGTTGCCTATAAGCAACAAGCTTGAGAAAGTTGTCATAAAATTTTTGAGCATTTATCAATGTCCGAGGGTTATTCGGATAGAAAATTTTTTGTTTCAGTATTACAACCAAATCGTGACATTTCGAAATATCAAATATTCGAAACTTCAAAATCGAAATAAATCAATATGTATCCATAGCAACGTGTGAAAACAGCCCCAAGGTCTGTTTTCAGTGTAATGTTGACATGATTGGGTGAAATTGTTCATATGATCAAAAATGAGGAAATTTGATTAGTTCTAGGAACTGTCAAAAAATTTTCAATGAAATGAAATCAATATCTTTAATAAGTTTTTGAATTTAGCTACAATATAAAACCGTTTCCATAAGATTTTATTACACCAACAATAAGTTACTGAGTTTTGTCAGGATATAGGTACATAAGATTTCTGGTCGAGTTTTGTATTTTTTTTGAGCAGTTGTTTTGCGTAGTATGGTTTCCTAGTGTTGTAGTTTTTTGTGTATTTTGCAAACAGTCCTTACGCACCAGCCATCAAATCGTCCTCCTTATCAACCTCACATTCTTCACACTCTTCTTTGACCGCCTCCGTCAAATCGACGGAGAACTCTTAGTTTCAAGGTACAAATCGTCCGGGCTGCTATCTAATGAATCTAATTGTTTTCCGAAACCTTCCCCCAAGTACTGTTCTCACAAGAAGATCTTTAGCCTTCTGAATCCCAACCAGATACTGAGAGACAAAATCGAATATTTAAAAGCTTTTTTCAGAATTCCAAGGATAATAAGAATAGAAATTCAGCACGACACCGCACCTCGACAATACACGATCAACTTCTTCTTCATAATCTGATGACGATAAAAACACCTTAAACGTAGAAATTTCAGAACTCTTAACTGGTCTAAAATTCAAATTGAAGAATAATCATCCCTAACATGAACACACTCACCTTTCTACTCGGAGGCATCACCGACTCTGAAGAATACTACCACTGGGCTCTCTCCAAAGGAATCTTCCTCTATGGCAGATATCACATCTGCGATCCAACCCTCTTTCTATCGTACCATAATATTATACCTTCTCTGTCTTAGGTTGACCAAACTCTTTACTTAAGGCACAAAAATACAGCTTCTCGAATCTAAAAAATCGTTAAGTTAGCATGAACAGATGAATATAGGGAGCTCTCCACTATTATACTGTCTTCTTACGTAACAATTGTAACGCTATGTCCTAGGTGAACACGGGAACTGAGGTGCGACAAAACGCACGCAACGCGCTTATTGCAGTCGGAGAGTTTTTGGAACTAGGTGGTAAATTACAGAGCGACATTTCAACAATGATGGCGCCGACGTCAACATGTAGTTTACTTACAGAAAATAGTTTGTTGAAACTAAGATAACTACGGAATCCCAAAAAGAGACATTGAGATACGATTCATGGGATCTATTTGAACAGGTTGATTTACGGTGAATTTCATCATCTGTATCTTGAGTTCTGAGCAGATGAAATTGCTTTTCGCCAGTAAACTAGCATAACATTAAATACTGTGGGCTACAGCATCCCATTCCTTATCAACCATCAACCGATTCTTGTAACGTGGTTTTTTCTATTCCTCGTAATATTTCACAAATCAGTGCTCCCATTGCGGAAATCAGACGACAACTGCGCAACGCACGCATAGGATGGCACGTACCGCAGCACTCGCGTTCACCTAGGATATAGCGTTAATATAAGGTTTGTTCATCAAAGGATGCAGTCTTGCCAGGATCACCCTGGGCGACCCTGGGAAGCTGGCGCCGAAGAAATATTTGGCGATGACCAGGAAAAACCTACGTTTAACAGTAGGATTTCTGACTGGTCACTGTCAACTAAGTAAACACCTCCATACTATGAGGCTAGTGGACACACCTCTATGCAGGATGTGTGAACAGGAAGATGAAACTGTCAGGCATGTCTTATGCGAGTGTCCGGAGTTATCGTCAATAAGAGAGTGTGTGTTCGGTGAGTCTTGGCCTACACCTGCCGATATGAAGGTGATGTCTCCCAGTGACCTGTCCACCTTCCTGAAAAGGACAGGATGGACAATGACCTAGGAGGACAACTCCTCGGGAGGATGTACCGGGTGGTCCAATAAGCCGATCTCTCGGCTTTATATCAGAAACTATTCATGTTATAACTTTAGGAAAAAAAATTCCTTGGGAAAAGTGGACAAGAGAAATTGTTGGAAATTACTTTAAAGTTTCTAGGTTAACCGCTAGGGGGCGTAACCTGTAAAGAAAAATTTAAAAACCAGTTTTTTGTGAAATATGCCCAATTATACCCAGTGTTAAATAGGTAAATTAAAAAAAGGCCTAAATTTCGCACAAATTTGTTCAATTACTTTTTATTCTATTTTTCCAAATAAAGGGTGGGGGAAAGTGGGAAAGTGTTTGTGGATAAATACCTATAACTTTGGTTTGAATCAACCGATTTTAACGAAATTAGTGTCAATAGAAAGAGTGTAGATAAATAAATTACATCTACTACAAAACAATGGAATTTAGTTTTAATTGTCATAGGTAGAGGGTACTTTCGAATGAAAAAAACTAAAATTTGTTTTCTTAAAAAATGTTCAATGGAAACACCTAATTATTGTGAATTATAATGGAACTGGATTAAATTCTCAACAAAACAGTGCCAACCGCATGTTGATAGCTTTTGTCGAACTCGAGATATAAATAAAAACGCATAAACATAAAGTGAGTATAGTATTGACACCCTGTATTATAACTTAAAATTAAACATGGGAAGGAAAGATCATACAGATATCTTGGTCATTAAAACTTGATGTCCAATTAAATGTTCAAATTGTTTTTCATCGTTTTCCACACAAATATGTAATCTAGCACGCTTTGACATATCTGTTGCTTAAATTGCAGCTGTTGATATACTATTTATAACGGTCCTAATGCGCTCTTGCATGATGTCTCGCGGTGGTTGGTGAGTTTGGTACGCTAAATCCTTCAATCTTCCCCACAGATAAAAGTCCAGACATATTAAGTCTGAAGATCTAGCTGGCCCTGAAAATATACTTACCCTTCTAATCCACCCATTTGGATAGCTTACATTCAAATAATCCCTAATTCGTCTGGAAAAGTGCGCAGGACACCCGCCATGCTGTAATATCATACCTCATGTTTGTAAGAAAATATCTTTCAATAAAACAGACAACCAATTATCCAGAAAATCCAAATATGTATCGCCATTTGAAGTTCCAAGAAATATGAACCTGCGATCTTTCCGTCAAATATACCACACCAAACATTAAGACTCCATCTACCTTTAAGCTGCACTTCCTCTACCCAGTGCGGATTTTCTTCAGATCAATAATGCTTATTATGCAGATGAACACCACCCGCACTATTAAGCATAGCCTCGTCTGCACGCAAAATTTTTGACATGATATGCAGTTGTTCTTCTAGCAGATTTAACAATTGCAGTAAGCTGAGATTGAAGCAGCATTTAATTGGACATTAAGTCTTAATGATCGAAATTTATGTATGATCCTTCTTTTAAATATTTAATTTTAAGTTATAATACAGAGTGAGTCAATACTATACTTACTTATGTTTATGCGTTTTTATTTATATCTTGACTTCGACAATTGCTATCAACATTCGGTTTGCGCCATTTTGTTGAGAATTCAATCCAGTTCCATTATAATTCACAATAATTAGGAGTTTCCATTGAACATTCTCAAGGAAAACATTTCATTTGAAAGTACCCTCTACCTATGACAATTAAAACTAAATGCCATTGTTTTATAGTAGATGGAATTAATGCATCTACACTCTTTCTATTGACACTAATTTCGTTAAAATCGGTTGATTCAAACCAAAGTTATGGGTTTTTATCCACAAACACTTTCCCACTTTCCCCCACCCTTTATTTGGAAAAATAGAATAAAAAGTACTTGAATAAATTTCTGCGAAATTTAGACTTTTTTTAGTTCACTAATTTAACACTGGGTAAAATTGGGCATATTTCACAAAAAACTGGTTTTTAAATTTTTCTTTACAGGTTACGCCCCCTAGCGGTTAACCTAGAAACTTGAAAGTAATTTCCAGCAATTTCTCTTGTCCACTTTCCCCAAGGAATTTTTTCTCCTAAAGTTATAACATGAATAGTTTCTGATATATAGCCGAGAGATCGGCTTATTGGACCACCCGGTACAATGGGTCACATGTGGCCTAAGTGCTGTGAGCCTACACACTCACCCTCCCTACTCTACAGATACAGAGATAAGGTTTGTTCGAACAAGCTTGAGAATCAGTTCGGAATTTTACTGAGTTTGCGTAGATTGAAATTGTCGTCGCTAATTTCGAACTGATTCTCAAGCTTGTTCGAACAAACCTATAATGGATGTTATTCCATCTTTCTGACACGCTAAAGCATCTCATACCGTCTCACTAAAACCACCGTTGCATTGTTCAGCGATAGGGCATATTTAAGCTTTATTTTAATTCAGTTGAACTCTTTCACCTTCATATCTATCCTATCGCACTAGAGTGCACCATATGAAAAAACTACGAAAAAAAAGTGTACGTAACATACAAAGAATGCATCCTAATTTCTCTGCTTTTCGTCTAATATGTTAAGTGTAGTTTAGTGCAAGTGAGTTTAAGAAAAAAGTGTTACAAAGGATAATACATGGAAATGTAGATTTCTTAATCGATGTTATTTGGCTTTAAATTTCAATTCACATATTCAAAAATGCTATTGGTGCAACATCATGCATATACTGCGATTACGAATAGACTCCGTTTCACATAAGAAGAACCCACTAGAAGTCTAGTAGTTGCAGTCGTATGCGCGAAGAACCTGCCTTAGGCTTTGACCAATATTGATGTTCAGATATTTATGTGCAGCTTCTTCACGCATACGATTGCAACTTCAAGACTTCTAGTGGGTTCTCATGTGAAACTGATTCCACTTAAGGGGCATTTACCAAATTCGACCTTGCACAATTATGCTTTGTATATTTTTTTGTTTCCCTACGTCCTCACGTTTAAGTTCACATAACGAAAATTTTATTAGAAATATGAAAGCTCCGCAACATGTAGGTAGGCAAGCGGTCCAAGCGGATTTTGGTTCGCGTACTACTCTATAAGCTTCGTCAGTACTGAACTGGGAGACCGCCGAGACCGGCGAGCGTTGTATCAACAATGGAACGGCTCGCAACTACCGAAGCAGAGAGACAATGTCAGTCATAGAAGGATAGAAAAGCGAGCGATGGATTTTTATCCGATATTTCAGGCTACCATTATACTGGGATGCTAGCATCCGGGATGCTTGCGTCCGGGATGCTAGCATCCCACTTCGAGTCGAATTTGTGTTGGGATGCTAGCCTCCCGGACTGCTATTTTATTTTAATTTTTGGTCAGTCGTCAATATGGCCCCAACGAATGAAGAGATGTTGTTGCTGATGTTACCAATTAAGAAAAGAAGGCGTCGTGCAAAAAGAAAGTTTAGTGTGGACTCCTTTTTAGCTGTCCGTTCTATTAAAAGCCTGTATCTTCGGATGCTAGCAGCCTAGTATAATGCGCCGCATTTGAACCAATGCCCCACAACCGATTTTGTGCATCCCGGGAGGCAAAAAGCGTCCGGCTGCTCGAATTTCAGCATCCCAACTGGATGCACAAAATCGAGCGTCCGGGAGGCTGTTTTAGCATCCGATGCTGGCATCCTTAGTCTAATCGCTCTAATTTGATTTAATGCCCCGCTAACCTCCCAGATGCCAGCATCCCGGATGCTAGCATCCTAGTATAATGGTAGCCTTAGTGGTAGCAACCGAATTTCAATAAGGAATTGTACGGTCATAAATAATTTGAGGATTCTGAGATTTTTATATAGTATTCATAAAGCTTCAAATTAGACTTCTTATCAATTAGTTTTTCCATTTAATCCATATTTAATTCTTTACAAGGGCTCAAATTTTGCTTAATATGTGTAATTACCTCATGATTCGTATTTTTTTAGCATTTCAAAGTTTTTATTCGTTGAGAACTCTTAGTTCAACATTAATCTACATGATATATTTTTTTCTTAATTTTCAATACATCCATTACCTCAAAATTCTTTGCCAAAAATACTTCGATATTTTGTCAAATCGCTGCCGATAGATTCCCCTTAATTTTGAAATATCATTCTTTTTCGTTTTCTTCTTGGTGTTTCAATGAAAACTATCAATTTTGATAATTGGGTGTTTCCGTTTTTAATGTCAAATACCCCCGGTAGATACAACTATGAGATTAGCTTAGAGCCCAAGTGTAATTAAATATTTTATTAACAATGTTCGATATAAGCAGGTAGCGTGGCTACAGTTATATTTCGAGGAAGGCGCTCGTGTCAAAGGTCATCACTGCGATTGCCACGCACTGATGAACCGTCACGCAACGGACTTGTTTGATTACTGGAAAATTGATGTAAGGATTTGAATTAGTTAAACATGAAAATAATTTTTATATTCAATTAAACTAGTAGGTATATACTTATGAGAAAAACAACTGAGTAATTCATTTAGCTTGCGGAAAACGTACATAGTTCTCTTTGAACTCACTTTGGAATTAAAATAAATAATATGAAAAATTGATAACTTAGTGAAATCATTCACCCAAAACCTTTAAAATACCAGCCTTTTGAAATGAATAGATAACTGGACAACTTGGATTGGAGTGTTTGCCAGGTCAAAGTTATATTTAAAAAATATACCAGTTCAATAAGTTTGTGAAGATTATCAATCAGATTGAAAGAGAGATATTATTTATGACGATTGTATTGTATTTATATTTATTTATTTGGGGTGACGTTCAATGAGACCCTAAAGATTAATTGCGCCCCCTTTTTTTTTTCTCTGGAGCCGTCCCTTCGCCGGTACCACCTCAGCCTCCTGGGCTTATTGTGGATACTCCTAGTGGTCTAACTACAACCTATTTAGCCATTCCGTTCCCTGTATTAGCTCATACAGGTTCTTTGCTGGTTGGTTGTAGAAGTCTTCTGGAGTCATTTGGGGTCTACCATACAGTTTCTGCCTTCTGTGGTCCAGCGACTCACAGTTGCATAGTATATGCAGAGCTGTTTCGGTATCCTTTTTGCATCTTCTGCATGTTCTGCATGTAAGGTCTCCGTTGTACTGTGTGTGTGTGTGTGTGTGTGTGTATTTTGTTTAGGTGCTCCTTTGTGGGAAAATGTCCTGTAAGTAGCCCCGTTATGGTGCGTAGTTTGTTCCTGCTCATTGAGAGCAGTTCTTTCGCCACTTTTTCTGATGGTTCTTTTATGAATTTCTTCCCATGTATTTACCTGGTCGTGTTCTTCCAGTATTTATTGTGTTGTTCTTTCAACCACCCTTTCAACCATGACCTCGTTAAGGATCTGGGGATGTCCACATCAGGTTCGGGTCCGTTCATCTGAGTTGACGATCCTACTCTTGCGAGTTCGTCAGCTTTTTCATTGCCTGCGATTCCTTTATGACCTGGGACCCACCCCAGTGTTACACTGTTCCGAACCGCCAGTCTTCTAAGTTCTTCGCCGCATTGCCATACTAGCCGAGATGTCACCCTATAGCTCTGAAGTGCTTTAAGGGCGGCTTGACTGTCACTGTTGTTGTCACTATTGCGCCCCTTTTACCTCTACTCAGTTTCTGATGAGAGTCTCAGAAACTAGTAGCTTTTTCAGTCCTATTTCCTGGAGGAATTTTAGGATATCTGAAGGCCTTAACTAAGGTAAATGTTCCTCTTCTATCCAGTAATCTCGCAGGTGCTGTGTCCTAGGATTCTGAAGTGCTGTACAGTTAGGAAGTATGTGGACGGAGGTTTCTTCTTCCGTGCCACAAAATCTACATTCTCCTCCCTCCACTATTTAGAATTATTTCAGGTGCCCATTCAGGCGACAATGTCCCGTTAGGATCCCTGTTAAGACTCTTAGCGCAGTTTTGCTGTGACTTATACAATTCATTTGATCTCAACAGGTTGTAGTCACCCAGAAGAATCTTGATTTTATAAGCCCTATTAGATCTTGCCAATGGTAAAATCTTCTATTTTTCACAGCTTTACCTATTTCTTCCAATATTACATTGGGGCTGATTCCGCAAAAGGATTCCAGCCCCCAAAAGGGTATTTCAGTCCCCCTCTTTGCTACTTCATCTGCTATTCCATTTCCTTTTATTCCAGTGTGTCCTGGAATCCATAGTAAGACTATATTGCTCTGGCCTAATTCATTGAGTTTGTCTAGGCATTCTCACCCCATTTTGGAACTGATTACACAAGAGCTCAGTGCTTTAATGGCTGATCGACTATCCGACACTATGATAATCCTCTGTTTTCTGATATGACAGTATGTTCTGACATTTGATATTATGCAATACAAAATACCCTAGTATAGTCCAGTAACCGAACACCTGAAAATATCGAAAGCACCTGAAAAGTCGCTGAAAACTGGACTTTTTTTAAATAAATAAATAACCAAATCAATTTTTTAACAAAACGCAAGAGAGATATTAAAAAAAAAATTCTGAGATTATCAAGACCTCCCAAGGCTCCATTATAAAAAAAAAGTGTATAAAAGACTATTTTTGAAAAAAATATGAACAAATTGATGAAATAGTCTCAAAATCTTGTGGAAAAAATTTGACCGCGTTTAAAAATATTTTTGTCAAGTACGAACGAGCTGCAAGTCACATGGAATGAGAGCTACGGGTCTTCTCATTGTGATGAAATTTGAATCATCGGAAAATGTCAATTTTTTGCCGAGTTATGGAGACAATTCGGCCGCCCGCTTACAAGTTAATGCATAGACAGCAGAATACGTACAGGCAGAGCAGCAGCTGAAAGGAGGAGACTTTTAGGTCTCATTATCTCGGTAACTATCGAATTTTCGAAAAAAAATGATAAGAACCATTTTTGTAGATAATAAAACGATCTTCATTTTTTAACTGAAGAAAAATTCTCTAATTCGCATATTTAGCCAGATATTAGCGAGAAACCCGTTTTCCAGGGTTTAGGGGGCCATTCCCCCCCCCCTTCCGTAAACTCAATCGCGTTAAGTTTTTTCTCGTTCAAAAACACCTGCCGTGACCTACAAATTGAGCCCAAAGTGAAGTCTTCAGGGACTTTTCTGGAGCTTTGTCCCTTCATTTACTAGAAGTAGTGGAAACTTTATAACTAACTTTATAACTTTTTAATATTTTTTTTAACTAAACGTTTAGTGGTCATTTTATATGAAACATGTATTAATGTTATATTATGTAACATATATAATACAACCTCATTGTGTACCTAATTTTATAATGAATTGTACCCTGTACATAGTCTATTGTTAACTTTGTAAAATGGTACAAACGCCATTGATCTATTCTTCCATGTCCCTATTGTTCAGTAAATCAACCAAGCGTCTCGAGCCGCAAATGATTCGTCCATTCACACGACGCTTCCGCCGATTAGTGGCGCGCGTCTCATGCGCTTTTTTCTGAAAATGGCCGTTTGTTACGCATTACGCCCACATCCACTTTCTCTCTTTATATTTTATCGATTTTCCTGATTATATCAAATGGTGACTCACAGTACAAAACAAAGAAATTCAACTTTGAACGAAGAAAAGAAATTCTGATTTTAGAATGCAGCTATATTTTCTTATATTCTCTTTATATTAAATTGTACTTTAACAGGTAGCGGTTAAGATTAATTTTAAGGGTGCTGGAAATTCGTCCACTGAAAACCAAATCAGCCAAAAATAATAGACTCCTGTGAGAGTAGTCGTTAATTTTGAAATTGCTATTCATAATGCAGAGCTCGTAAAGATAACGTTCCAAGTATTGGTTGTCACTTACATGTAACTGTTTATTGAATCCAGCTTTGAGTTACTTGCGGTAAAACCAAGGGACAATAGTTTTGTTGTCTTTTTGGTTGGATATATTTTTGTTGAGCCATCTCAGGATCAATGGGCTACTATGAGAGCCATTCTTGCGTTATTCTTTTTTCGTCATTCTTCCATAGATGTTTAATATCTAGGATAAGACTTAGATACTTGATTTCTTGTGTCTATTTAACTTTGCTTACAGCCATTTCTTCAAAAATATACAAAATCTTCGAAGCTTCAATAAAAGGAGTGAAAAATATTATCGATATTAATCCTTTATTTGACGGTCATGAAATTACCCTATCCCGTATCATATTATTCTGGTCTAAGTAGATCGTCTCGGGTGAGGAAAGTATATTTTTATTTGCAAGTCGTAAACTTTTATTTTCAAGGCTCAGATAAATGTATATAGTTTAAGTTTTGGTTTTATCTATTGATTGATTGATTGATTGGTTGATTCGACACTACAGGTCGTAGGCTGAGAGACCTCAGCACCTCAGTCTTTAGGCTTTTTTGCTCTTAGTTGTGCCTTCTTGGAGAAATCCCACCTTGGATGCTCTAGTCCTAGGAGTCTACATCTCCAATGAGATAATGCTTCACAGAAA